>SJYW01014855.1:0-40287 GCA_006410735.1 Raphicerus campestris | reverse complement strand
TTTTCCCATGCTGAGATCCAGATGAGGGGCCCTTTCCCTGATCCATCGAGAAAGGTTTTCTGGCACTCCCCTCGCATCACAAGTGGTGGCCTCACATCAGGAGAGTCCAGAGGCGCCTCAGGTGTCCGACCACCACTCCCAAGATCTCCAAATGCCTCGTTCACTCCAGATGAACATGACTGCCCTGCAGTGTCTCGACTGTCACCCCGAGGATTGCCTCCCAACACACTGGCACGTGAGACAGCCCTGGAGTTCCTCGATGGCAAGCCACAGATCCCTGTGTCTGCTTAATGGGGAGCCGGAACACTGTCGCTGCAGTTGGGGAAGAAAGAGGCCGTGCAAGTCTCCAGGCAAGATGAGGCCTGACTCCCCTGTGGGGGCTCCAGAGTAACCTGACGACCTATGAAAGCATGAGCGAGGAAATCTCAGGCTCCGACCTCAGCACCAGACCAGGACTGAGGACCCGGCAATGACTGGGGAGGAATCTCCAGAGGCGCCTCTCAACTCACACTGAGAATGGCCTCTCCTGAGGATAGAGGGGCGGGTCCCTGGGGTCTCCGTCGTAACTTGAGAGCACCCCCCCCTGCAATTCGAGAAAAACCGGAAGCTTTTCCCCTGCAGGCGTGGTGTGGCCCTTGTCTGCAAGGGCATCTCAGGGGAATTCACAACGTCCCTCATGGATCTCGAAAGGTTCCTTCACACCCTTGCTGTGACCCAAGAAGTTCCCTGCTCCACCCGTCCCCACTCGAGAAGAAACACAAGGGTCCTGCCACGGCTCAAGAGGAGCCCCGTTTTCCCCTGCTGAGCTCCAGATGATGGGCCCTTCCCCTGCTCCATTGGGAAAGGTTTTGTGGTGTTCCCCTCGAATCCCAAGAGGAGGTGCTCGCACCTGGAAAGTCGGGACGAGTCTCAGAGGTTGGGCCAACATTCCTGAAAACCCCCAAATGCCTCGTCCACTTCAGATGAACCTGACTGCCCTGCACTGCCATGACTGTAACCCCGAGGCTCGACTCCGGCACACTGGCACCTGTGAAAGCCCTAGGATAACTCGAGTGCAAGGCATAGATCCCTGTTCCTCTCGACAGGGACCCAGACACTGTTACAGCAGTTGGGAAGGAAAGTGGCCGTGCACGTCTCCAGCCGAGAAGAGACCTGACTCCCCTCTGTGGGCTCCAGGGGAAGGCCAATACAAATTTCAGCATGGGCGAGGCGATCTCAGGCTCCAGCCTCAGCACCAGAAGGGGATTGAGGACTTGGCGCCACTGGGGAGGAATCCCCAGATGTGCCTCGCCCCTCCCACGGAGACTGGCCTATCCTGGGGCCTAGGGTTGGGTCTCTGTAGTCCCCATTGTAACTCGAGAGGACTCCGCTGCAACTCGAGCAAAACCAGAAGCTTCACCCTTGCAGGTGGAGTGAGGCCCTTGTCTGCTGTGGCGTCCTGGGGAAATCACCCGTTCCCTCTTGGACCTCGAAATTGAGTTTCACACCCTTGCTGTGACCCAAGACGTTCCCCGCCCCACACGTCCCCACTCGAGAGGACCTCCTAGAGTCCCGCCACGACTCAAGAGGAGCTCCATTTTCCCCTGCTCAGCTCCAGATGAGGGGCCCTTTCCCTGCTCCATTGGGAAAGGGTTCCTGGCTCTGCCCCACATCCCAAGAGGAGGCACGCACACCAGGCGCATCCAGAGAAGCCTCAAGCATCTGGTCACATTTCCACAAGACCCCAAAATGCCTAGTCCACTCCAGATGCAACTGACTGCCCTGCACTGCCTCAACTGTCACCTGAGGCTCGACTCTGCACACTGGCACGTGATAGCCCTGGGGTACACCGAGGTCAAGCCACTGATCCCTGTATCCGCTCGAAAGGGACCCGGACACTTGCTGCAGTTGGGGAGGAGAGCAGCTGTGCATGACTCCTGGCGAGACAAGGCCTGACTCCCCTTTAGAATCTCCAGGGGAACCCCAAGACCTATGTCAGCACATGCGAGGCAAGCTCAGGCTCAGGCCTCAGCACCAGACGAGGACTGAGGACCTGGCGACGTGTTGATAGGAATCCCCACAGATGTTTTGCAACTCGCATGGAGAGTGGCCTCTCCTGAGACCACAGGTTCGGGTCCTTTGCGTCGCCGTCATAACTCGAAAGGACCCCGCTGCAACACTAGAAAAACCAGAAGCTTTTCCCCTGCAGGGAGGGTGAGGCCCTTGTCCGCTGTGGCATCTTGTGGGAAATCACCCCTTCCTTCTTGGACCTCGAAAGGCTCTTTCATACCCCTGTTGTTACCTAGGAAGTTCCCCACCCCACCAGTCCCCATTCCACAGGAACACTGAGGGTCCCGCCACGACTCAAGAGGATCCCTGTTTTCACCTGCTCTGCTCCAGATGAGAAGGCCTTTCCTTGCTCCATCGATAAAGGATTCCTGGCGCTCCACTGTTATTCCAAGAGGAGGCGCTCGCACCAGAAGAGTAGCGAGGAGCATCAGAGGTAGGGCCACCATTCCCCAGTACTCCCAGATGCCTCATCCACTACAGATGCACCTGAGTGCCCTGCACAGCCTCGATTGTCACCCCGAGGCTCGACAACCAACAATCAGGAAAGTGTGACAGCCCTGGGGTACCTGGACTGCAAGCCACAGATTCCTGTGCCCGCTCGACGGGGAGCCGGACACTGCTACTGAGCTGGTCAGGAAAGTGGCCGTGCACGCCTCCAGGCAAGACAAGTCATGACTCCCTTGTGGGCCTCCAGGGGAACCCCAAGACCTAATTCAGCAAAAGCGAGGCAAGCTCAGGCCCGCCCTCAGCATCAGACGAGAACTGAGCACACATGGACGCCTGGGGAGGAAACCCCAGGGTTGCCTGGAAACTCGCTACAAGACTGCCCTCTCCTGAGGCCACAGTGGCGGGTCCCTGGGGTCCCCGTCATAACTCAAGAGGACCCTGCTTCAACACGAGAGAAACCGTAAGCTTCTCCCCTGCCGGCGGGGTTAGGGCCTTGTCCTCTGCGGCATCTCGGGGGAATTTCCCCCTTCCCTCCTGGACCTCGAAAGGCTCCTTCAAACCCTAGCTGTGACCCAAGATGTTCCCTGCCCCACTTGTCCCCACTTGAGAAGAACCTCGAAGGTCCCACCGCAACACAAGAGGAGCCCCGATTTCCCCTGATGAGCCCCCGATGATGCGACTTTCCGTGCTCCATTGGGAAAGGGTTCGCCGCACTGCCCTCACATTCCAAGAGGAGGCATTATCAACAGGAGAGTCGGGAGGAGACTCAGGGGTCGTTTACCATTCCCCAATACACCAAAATGCCTCGTCCACTCCGCATGAACCTGACTCCACTGTAATACCTCGACAGTCACCCCAAGGCTCGACTCCCGACACAATGGCACATGTGACCCCCTGGGGTACCTCAAGGGCTAGCCACAAATCCTTGTGTCGGCTCTAAGGGGAGCCGGACACAAGGAGCTGCTGCTGCAGCTGGGGAGGAAAGCTCCCATGCACTTCTCCAGGTGACACGAGGCCTGACACCCTGGTCGGAGCTCCAGGGGAACCCAAAGACCTGTGCCACCACGGGCAAGGAAAGTTCAGGCATTGGCCTCAGCACCAGACGAGGACTGAAGTCCTGGAGACTACTGGGGAGGAATCTCCTGAGGCACCTCACAACTCGCATGGAGACTGGCCTCTCATGAGGCCACATGGGCGGGCTCTGGGGTACTGTGATAACTCGAGAGGACCCCAGCGCAACTTTAGGAAAACAAGAAGATTCTCTCCTGCAGACAGGGTGACACCCTTGTAGGATGCAGCATATGGGTTAAATCACCCCTTCCCTCTTGGACCTCGAAAGGGTCCTTCACACTTTTGCTGTGACCTAAAAAGTAACCCACCCCAGCCGACCCCACTCGAGAGGCACCCCGAGTGTCCCGCCATGACTCAAGAGGATCCCCGTTTTCCCCTGCTCAGCTCCAGAGGAGGGGCCCTTGCCCTGCTCCGTCGGGAAAGGGTTCCTGGCACTCCCCTCCCATCCCAAGAGGAGGCACTCGCAAGAGCAGATTCGAGAGGAGTCTCAGGGTTCGGGCCAACATACCTCAAGACACCCAAATGCCTCGTCCACTACAGATGCAACTGACTGTCCTGCACTGCCTTGACTGTCACCCTGAGGCTCGACTCCCAACACACGGGCACCTGTGACAACCCTGGGGAACCTCGAAGGCAAGCCACAGATAACTGTGTCCACTCGACTGGGAGGCAGACATTGCTACTGCAGCTGGGGAGGAAAGTGGCCANCTGAGGCTCGACTCCCAACACACGGGCACCTGTGACAACCCTGGGGAACCTCGAAGGCAAGCCACAGATAACTGTGTCCACTCGACTGGGAGGCAGACATTGCTACTGCAGCTGGGGAGGAAAGTGGCCATGCATGTCTCCAGGCGAGACGAGGCTTGACTCCCCTGAGGGGGCTCTAGGGGAACCCCAAGACCTATGTCATGACAAGTGAGGCAAGCTCAGGATCTGGCCTCATCAGCAGATGAGGACAGAGGACCCGGCAACAATGGGGGAAATAATCCCCAGAGGCGCCTTGCATCTCGCATGGAGAGGGATCTCTCCTGAGGCCATGGGGGGAAGGTCTCTGGGGTGCCCTTCATAAGTCCAGACGACCCCACCACAACTCGAGAAAAACCAGAAGCTTCACCCCTGCAGGCGGGGTGAGGATCTTGTCTGCTGCAGCTTCTAGGGGGAAANCTTTCCAAGTGCTCAGAAATATAGAAATTCTCTGTGTCAACCAGTCAGGAAAGACCTCGGTATTTATTCCCTTGATGAATAATGAATCCTTTACTATAGGTAATTATTAATAATAATAAAATTTCAAATAGACAATGACTTTGATACAACTTAAGTGGATCAAGAAAACATTATTATATTAAAAAAGGAAGAATGCTTTTATTTCAAAGTAGATAAACTTGAGCTGTCCTAAAAGAATTCTCTGACCAAAAAGCCCAAGCCAAAATAACGCTAGCAAACAAGCACTAAGACCATGAATGTTTCCATTAGTTGGGCTGTGCCGTGCTTGTCGTTCGGTCATGTCCGACTCTTTGTGACCCCATAAACTATAGCCCACCAGGCTCCTCTGTCCATGAGGCTTCTCCAGGCAAGAATACTGGAGTGGACTGCCATGCCCTCCTCCACAGTATCTTCCCACCCCAAGGACAGAACCCAGTTGTCCCACATTGCACGCGGATTCTTTACCGTCTGAGCCACCAGGGAAGGCCAACATTACTGGAGTTGGGAAGCCAATCCCTTCTCCAGCGGATCTTCCTGATGCAGGAATTAAACCGGGGTCTCCTGCATTGCAGGTAGATTCTTTACCAGCTGAGCTACCCAGGAAAGACCTGGACAACATTTTATTCTAGTGGCCACCTTACTAATAAAATGTAAATAATGCTATGGAAGGAATCCATTTATCTGGTTCAACAATGTAGTTGAAATAAACAAAAGCATCCACCTGTCATCTCTCTTCCCACCTACCCACCCATTGCTGAGACTGAGAATGGATAAAGGTCCTGGACCTCAAAAGGAAAGAGAAACTGCGCATTGAGTATCACTGAGTATTTCCTAACCAGAAAGGTAAAAAGGCATGTCAGAGATTAAACCTACCATTTTACAATGACATTAACTAAAATTAAGTAAGAAGTTCAATCTCAGAGCAGAAGAATTTAAAAAGAAAATCCTTAACATTGTGACTGTTCAAATTGGATCAAGGAAGATTCTTTCATGATACTCTTATTAAAAATATGACCTTGACTGTAACCATCTTCTTTTATAGTTGTCTCTGCTTTATTGGCATAACATTAATAAGATTCATATTAGTCCCAGGCTCTATTCTTAGAAATATTTCTAAAATAAAAGTTATTTATTTCATCATTGAGCTGACCTCGGTCACCCCAGTAAAACCCAAATAAGCAAATCTAAAAAGATGATAATTTTCACAGTCAATAACAGAAGTAGCTGACACTTTCCCAGAGCTGGACCTATTGCTGAATGAATGAATAACAATATCTATGCATGGATTGTTCCCACCTGGTATTAGAATGCTGTATACCTGAGGCAAGATGAGAAAACCTGAAAGCCAAATATATAGAAACTTTGTATACATATACATTATTGTGTTCAAGTAATTAAACATTTTACCTGGTATGTTTACAAGAGGCTAAAGACATCTTTAAACAATTCTATATGAGCAAAACTAGGGGAGAAACAAAACAGTATATCTAGCCTCAAAGATGCTAATTTGAGTGCAGGGGGAGCTAATCAACCTCTTTGTTGAAGTAAAGATAAACCTTTTTGACAGAAAATACTATCTGATAAAATGCAATTTTCAATTACTCTATGAACATCTGGTTCATGCTACCATTTCTGGAGCCCAGCAGCACACTGCCTTGCAATGTCACAAAATATTCTCCACTGAGAATTCCCTATTTTGCTAAGAGACTAATTGAAATGAATGTTTGGCAATTTAGTGAGGTGAGAGGTGAGTCAGGGGATAGGTAAGTGGATAAGGAAGGGATGTTCAATCGTGGAATCATAATTTCATTAAAAGGCTATAAGAAATGAAATCACATACTGTTGATAGAGTGTTGAAAGTGTAAACGTCCTAATACAGCTGTGCTTGAAACTAGAACATGCACAGTGTGCAGCCTCCAGAACATTTTCACGGCTAATTTGCAATAGCAGTTGCATTAGGCACAGCTCAAGTTCTTTAAATCCATGTTTTACACAACAAACATGTTAAATGATATACAGGTGATGAAAATAGCAAATGAATAGGTTTAGGAAAATGCAAAGAACCTACACTTTCAGAAATAAGGCAATCATTATATTGCATTTGGGTGCTTTTGGATGTGAAAATCAGATAGATGTTCTCACAAATTTCTGTATACTGCTTCCATTTGGTATCAATTAGCATGGGAGGGAGACCAATTCAGTGTTGTAGTGAGCTCCAAATTAGGTGCATATTATAGCAATTAAATTCATCTTTTCAGCTGATGAATTTATAATCAATAATTAAATCATAAGGTAAGAGAAATCGAGTGTGATTTGAAACAAATTAGTTAGGCTTGGGACGAGTATGTACAGTTCTAAGACATGAACCCATAAACTCTAATTTCATCAGAATTACACATTTGAGTATTCATAATGGGATATACAAGTCATCGCAAATGAGCATGCAAAGAAGCAAGGAGACAAAAGCCTATTCAACCCAGCACTATTCAACCCAGAAATAACCTTAACAGGAAGGCGTTGCAGTCTTGTCAGACTCCAAAATGTGCAACAAACCCACGAGCCTCTGGCACGTCTGAGCACTCTACTTTTTGGTTATTCTTCTTAGAGATTGTCTGCAGAAATTGCACAGGGCAAAATTTTTGTCCCTGCCAGAAGGTGTAATTTTACCAAATAACTCAAATTCAGGGAGGGAAAACATTGGTTAAAAGATCTGAGTGTGACTCCCCGACCCAGCACCAAACCAGGTGGTAAAATATGCTGAGTGACAACACTGACTTGTTTTCAAGGTACTCTGAGAGCTACATAGACATAGAATTGCAAAGGTGCCATATGTCAGAAGAGAGGATAGGATAAAGAATGCTCCATCAGCTGCTTCTCTGGGAAGCCATGACAAGAGCTACAGTACTGGGGGCAAGCTGAGACATATTAAATCAAAGGCACTATGAATGATAAATGTAATTCAGACATCCGGCAACTAGGAAATTTGGCTCAGTCAGTTCATCAACCCACTGATCAGGTTTTAGGCATGTTGTGAGTGATACTAGGATTGATAATAATNTATCTAGCCTCAAAGATGCTAATTTGAGTGCAGGGGGAGCTAATCAACCTCTTTGTTGAAGTAAAGATAAACCTTTTTGACAGAAAATACTATCTGATAAAATGCAATTTTCAATTACTCTATGAACATCTGGTTCATGCTACCATTTCTGGAGCCCAGCAGCACACTGCCTTGCAATGTCACAAAATATTCTCCACTGAGAATTCCCTATTTTGCTAAGAGACTAATTGAAATGAATGTTTGGCAATTTAGTGAGGTGAGAGGTGAGTCAGGGGATAGGTAAGTGGATAAGGAAGGGATGTTCAATCGTGGAATCATAATTTCATTAAAAGGCTATAAGAAATGAAATCACATACTGTTGATAGAGTGTTGAAAGTGTAAACGTCCTAATACAGCTGTGCTTGAAACTAGAACATGCACAGTGTGCAGCCTCCAGAACATTTTCACGGCTAATTTGCAATAGCAGTTGCATTAGGCACAGCTCAAGTTCTTTAAATCCATGTTTTACACAACAAACATGTTAAATGATATACAGGTGATGAAAATAGCAAATGAATAGGTTTAGGAAAATGCAAAGAACCTACACTTTCAGAAATAAGGCAATCATTATATTGCATTTGGGTGCTTTTGGATGTGAAAATCAGATAGATGTTCTCACAAATTTCTGTATACTGCTTCCATTTGGTATCAATTAGCATGGGAGGGAGACCAATTCAGTGTTGTAGTGAGCTCCAAATTAGGTGCATATTATAGCAATTAAATTCATCTTTTCAGCTGATGAATTTATAATCAATAATTAAATCATAAGGTAAGAGAAATCGAGTGTGATTTGAAACAAATTAGTTAGGCTTGGGACGAGTATGTACAGTTCTAAGACATGAACCCATAAACTCTAATTTCATCAGAATTACACATTTGAGTATTCATAATGGGATATACAAGTCATCGCAAATGAGCATGCAAAGAAGCAAGGAGACAAAAGCCTATTCAACCCAGCACTATTCAACCCAGAAATAACCTTAACAGGAAGGCGTTGCAGTCTTGTCAGACTCCAAAATGTGCAACAAACCCACGAGCCTCTGGCACGTCTGAGCACTCTACTTTTTGGTTATTCTTCTTAGAGATTGTCTGCAGAAATTGCACAGGGCAAAATTTTTGTCCCTGCCAGAAGGTGTAATTTTACCAAATAACTCAAATTCAGGGAGGGAAAACATTGGTTAAAAGATCTGAGTGTGACTCCCCGACCCAGCACCAAACCAGGTGGTAAAATATGCTGAGTGACAACACTGACTTGTTTTCAAGGTACTCTGAGAGCTACATAGACATAGAATTGCAAAGGTGCCATATGTCAGAAGAGAGGATAGGATAAAGAATGCTCCATCAGCTGCTTCTCTGGGAAGCCATGACAAGAGCTACAGTACTGGGGGCAAGCTGAGACATATTAAATCAAAGGCACTATGAATGATAAATGTAATTCAGACATCCGGCAACTAGGAAATTTGGCTCAGTCAGTTCATCAACCCACTGATCAGGTTTTAGGCATGTTGTGAGTGATACTAGGATTGATAATAATTCAGAAAGCAGAGATTCTCACCATTCCATCTTATCTCCACTCTGACCCAGCTCACAGATATATCTGGTTGGGGCAATCAAAAAAAGAACTGAAACCAACACAATTCTGTAAAGTAATTATCTTTCACTTAAAAATAAATAAATTTAAAATTTAAAAATATTGTAATTATCCTCCAATTAAAAATTTTAAAAAGATTAAAAAAAAAAACAGCAAGCTGATGGTACAAAGGAATGCTGCTGCTAAGTCACTTCAGTCATGTCCAACTCTGTGCAACCCCATAGATGGCAGCCCACCTGGTCCTCCCATCCCTGAGATTCTTCAGGCAAGAACACTAGAGTGGGTTCCATTTCCTTTTCCAATGTGTGAAAGTGAAGTCGCTCAGTTGTATCCAACTCCTAGCGACCTTATGGACTGCAGCCTACCAGGCTCCTCAGTCCATGGGATCTTCTAGGCAAGAGTACTGGAGTGGGGTGCCATTGCCTTCTCTGACAAAGGAATGGGGGCTGTGGAAATTCCATCTGGGTGATGGGTAACCCAAGGTATCCAGGTGGCAGTAGCAGGGACACCCAGAGCCCAGCATCCATGATGTCAATAGTGTGAGCTGGGGATCCTGTATACAGCAACAGCAGTGGTGACCTCACCACACAAGTCCTGTTATCATTTGGAGCACTGTTCTGGGTCTGCATCTCTTGGGCCATTCAATATCATTTGAATGAATCATTTATCTACTCAAATTAATAAAACGTAGAACATATTGACTGTAACCAGTATGTTTCCATTAAAATTAAAAGTAAAACAAACAAACAAACAAAAATCCACAATCTGAAGTCAAGGGTCTAAATCTGGACTCTTGCCCTTTGAGTACAAAATTCTTCCAGCCATTCTCCTTTGGTTAAATATAGTGATCCTGGGTTCCCTTGTCTAGGAATGTTCTTAGAGAAAAGTAACTGAAAATTAAGGGATCTGAGAATCTCAAAGCACCCTTGACATTCACACTGAGCATTCTTTAGCTACAGTATAGTTAAAAAAATAAACTCCAAAGAAAGTATTGGCAGTGTGAAGAAGCACAGGGCCCTGGTGTCTAAGAAAATGAGAAGCAAATACTGTTTGTACATTTTCCTCAAACATTAGCAACACAATATGAGCTCATTGAACAACTTGCTCCTGTTTAAGGAAAAAAATTAACAGTTGAATAAGCACAGTCTGAGTCCAGAGGAGATTCCATTTTCCCCCTCACCTTTCTAGATCAGTACTCCTCAGGAGCAACAATACCATGTTGCCCTGGAACGAATCTAACTAGAACTACACTAATTATGATTACTATTTATGTAATTATGTAATTAGAATGGTTAACGGATCAGGCAGGCATGCATAATAAATTTGTTCATATTTGTCTTTCAACTACTTGTGTGAAGTCAAATGGGCCTTAATAATCATCACTATGAACAAAGCTAGTGGAGATGATGGAATTCCAGTTGAGCTATTTCAAATCCTGAAAGATGATGCTGAGAAAGTGCTGCACTCAATATGGCAGCAAATGTGGAAAACTCAGCAGTGGCCACAGGACTGGAAAAGGTCAGTTTTCATTCCAATCCCAAAGAAAGGCAATGCCAAAGAATGCTCAAACTACCGCACAATTGCACTCATCTCACACCTAGTAAAAAGTAATGCTTAAAATTCTCCAAGCCAGGCTTCAGCAATACGTGAACCATGGAACTTCCAGATGTTCAAGCTGGTTTTAGAAAAGGCAGAGGAACCAGAAATTAAATTGCGAACATCTGCTGGATCATCGAAAAAGCAAGAGAGTTCCAGAAAAACATCTATATTTGCTTTATTGACTATGCCAAAACCTTTGACTGTGTGGATCACAATAAACTGGAAAATTCTGAAAGAGATGGTCACACCAGACCATCTGACCTGCCTCTTGAGAAATCTGTATGCAGGTCAGGAGGCAACAGTTCCAACTGGGCATGGAACAACAGACTGGTTCCAAATAGGAAAAGGAGTACATCAAGGCTGTATATTGTTACCCTGCTTATTTAACTTATATGCAGAGTACATCATGAGAAATGCTGGGCTAGAGGAAGCACGAGCTGGAATCAAGATTGCTGGGAGAAATATCAGTAACTTCAGATATGCAGATGACACCACCCTTATGGCAGAAAGTGAAGAAGAAGAGCCTCTTGATGAAAGTAAAAGAGAGTGAAAAAGTTGGCTTAAAGCTCAACATTCAGAAAACAAAGATCATGGCATCTGGTTCCAACACTTCATGGCAAATAGATGGGGAAACAATGGAGTGGCTGACTTTACTTTTCTGGGCTTCAAAATCACTGTAGATGGTGATTGCAGCCATGAAATTAAAAGATACTTACTGCTTGGAAGGAAAGTTATGACAAACCTAGACAGCATATTAAAAAGCAGAGGCATTACTTTGCCAACAAAGGTCCATCTAGTCAAGGCTATGGTTTTTCCAGTGGTCATGTATGGATGTGAGAGTTGGACTATAAAGAAAGCTGAGTGCAGAAGAATTGATGCTTTTGAACTGTGGTGTTGCAGAAGACCCTTGAGAGTCCCTTTGTCTGCGAGGAGATCCAACCAGTCCATGCTAAAGATCAGTTCTGGGTGTTCATTTTAAGGACTGATGTTGAAGCCAAAACTCCAATACTTTGGCCACCTGATGCAAAGAGCTGACTCATTTGAAAAGACCCTGATGCTGGGAAAGATTGAGGGTCAGAGGAGAAGGGGATGATAGAGGATGAGATGGTTGGATGGTGTCACCAATTCGATGGACATGGGTTTGGGTGGACTCCAGGTGTTAGTGATGGACAGGGAGGCCTGGCATGCTGCAGTTCATGGGGTCACAAAGAGTTGTACATGTCTGAGAGTCTAACCGTTTCACGTAAGTACCATTATAGGAAGCTCAGTAGTATTGGGATATCATAAGGTAGAGCCAAAGATGTAAGCAAGACCTGAATTCCCTTTGTACCTAAACTTTAATGACTCAACCAAATTGTAAAGAACAAACACAAGGGATAGTTCAAGGTTTAGCCACTGCTAGAACAATGGAAAAAATAAAGATACATGTATGAGAACTGAATATTGAGAAACAAAATGTAGAAGTGTGCCAAAACAGAACAGCAAAAACGTGTCTATGTGTGATCCCCACCTTAAATGTAGGAGAGTCTTGGGACAATGCCATACATTTGCTTTAGAATCTCATTATCACACAATCTATAGGATATACATACAATACATCCCTTTTGTAAGAAACACCCCCTCAGAAAAACTAGCTCCAGTCCACTGGTACCATTTTCCTAGAGATATGGGACCAAAAAAAAAAAAAAAAAACAGATGTTGTTCTAGACAGGCACAACGTGAGAATCAATTATGACTATTTCTTTTCCTGGAGTTATTTCATTTTAGAGAGCATCTAACTAAAACCCTTTCTGATATAAATGAAAAAGCATTTCTTTGAGACACAAGACTAGAAAATGATACACATCAGTCTGTATTCGGTGACATGCTGGTAATCCTCTGAGAATTAAATAGCCTCTGTTTCAGTTACATAAATGCTTAATTTTTTCATCTTTAGTCTTAGGTTGTTTGGAAGGTATACTGTCTCTGCGGATGTCACCACTCACCAATTAGGGAAGGCAGCAGCTCACAATTGGTAGTGACTTATGCATATTATAGACTTTGACACTTGGATCTGCTGGGAAAGGGATGGATTAAACAATCTAATAGAATCTACAGTGACAAACTTTTTCCCCACAGAAAACATTTTGTTTTGTGGATCATGCATTTTTTTTTCCTTTGGATTCATTTACAAGACCAAAACAAAGCCATTTAATGATGTATAAAGTGAAATGAAACAGTTGAAGACCAGCACATAATCACCATATTTTGTTTTCTCATCTTTAAGTCTTTTAGCAGCAGGGCTTCCAGCTGAGCTTGCATCTAGTTACTCTCAAGACATAGCCAAGCATTCTGAAGCTTCACTGAGCCTAAACACCAAGCTGAATTCATAGTTCTTAATTGAAAAAGACAGGCTGTTTGCCTAGCATGTTTGCATCAGTAAAACATTGAAAATGACATTTGTGCCCAAGTCCATCTGAACATTTTGCCTTAGCTGAACTCTGCTAATGTTTTTATACCCTGGTTTATGCTTGGAACAGTTTTAAATAGCTCCTCTTGCTAAAGCATGTGTGCTAAATTCCCAAAAATAGACTCTTCTTCATACATGAGGATGTCATTCCTGACACATACTTTGAGGCATTTGTGACATGCACAGAATGTTGCATTAAATTTTCTTACTCTGGTGTCTCCTATGACCAGTGGCTTGCATTTGCTTGGTAGCTAGAGGGATTTGGCAGCATCACCACCTCATAGACAAAATGGGAAGTCTTGTCCTCTGTCTCCTCAGTAAAGAGTATGCAATATGTGGTCACAGAAGAGTCTCCTTCTGGGTAAAGCTAATTAGCCTGATATGGAAATAAAACTCACCCCTTTGGTGTTATAAGTGCTGTGTTCTCTGCAACTCAACTGATCAGTTGAATTCATGTACTAAATCAAAAAGAGGCATTTATTCCTGGTGAGAAGGCATCTGCTCATTTCCTATGTTTGTGATGCAGTTATGATTGACAAGTGTGTATGCAATATGCATAGGGAGTCAGCTTTTTAAGCGCTTAAACGTTTATATGATCATAGTGGATCCACTCACAGAGGGCAAAGAAGAGTCTGGACAGGTGTCAGGACATCTCAAAACCCTTTAGGCGCTGCTGAGGCATGAGCATAATACACACCTTCAACACACACTCATCACAGCAAAGAACAGTACAGGAGCACAATGAGCCGCTACACCTCCCGAGCTCTTTGAAATCTAGGGTTGCAACTTACAGCCAAACAGTCCTTACCATGGTCCGGCATCTGAGATCCCATGGAGGCCACACTGGTGTTCAGCACATCATTGACAGCTGTGTCGCAATACAGGCCCCTCTGGATATCATGTTCGCTGTCGGTCTGGTCGCTCTCCTCGTGGCCGCTATCCTTCAGGCTGTTGCCCTCTAAGTCCTTGAAGGTGGAGCTGCTGGGTTGAAGAAAGAATGATAATTTATAACTGTGACAGATCTGATTTTTAAAAATCTTTCAGAGCCAGGATGATGTCAGCTCTGTGACAAGGCCAACAGCGCCTGTATGGTCCAACATGGCAGGAGGAAGGAAACATTCTGTTTAAAGATCATGGAACTTAACACTGTAGAGAGGTTCCCACTATTGGATTGTGATGAAGCTAATCACTTTCATTCACTTATCTTCAGGGCATCACTACAGGCAAGGCAGAAGGAACTACAATTCTGAAACAACCACCTGCAAAAAATATCATCATTTCAGAAGGTTTTTTTCCTCTCATGCAATCAAAGTAAAATAATAACAGCTAAAGTTTACTGAGGGATTACTGTGGATGAGGCACTGTTCTAAGTGCTTGATATGAGTTCACTTTTTTAAATAATCACAACTCTATAGAAGAAAGGCACTATTAATATTCACATTTCATGAAAAAAAAAAGAGGCACACATAAATTGAATAACTTGTTCAAGGTCACACAGCTAGTTAAAATGTAGCAGATTTAAGACCAAACCCAGGCGGTCTGACTCCAGAGCCTGCCCCTCAACCCCTATTTATACCGCCTCTCCAAGCATATCTACTAAGCAACTGTGAAATGAAAGTGGCAGAAATTGACGTAATGCAATTCACACAGAAAGGTTATCAGGATCAGAGAACTTGGGTCAGATTTAACTGAGAAGGGCTGAGGGACAGAGTCAGAATAAAAAAAGAGACGTAGGAGCTGAGAAGAGAGCCTTGGTACATGGAAAGTAAGACAAAAGTGAGAACCAGAGGAAACAGTGAGTGCAGTTACGCTAAGAACATGGCAACCTGCAGCTCAAGATTTTGTGGGTAAATTTTTCCTGCACTTATTAAATCAATCCACCATTCTGTGCACTAACCATATTACCCAAGAACCCCACTGCTGCTGCTGCTGCTGCTGCTGCTAAGTCGCTTCAGTCGTGTCTGACTCTGTGCAACCCCATGGACTGCAGCCTACCACCCTTCTCTGTCCACGGGATTTTCCAGGCAAGAGTGCTGGAGTGGGTTGCCATTGCCTTCTCCACAAGAAGTCCACACCATTTCTCAAAAAATAGAGACTAATACATCAGGCACATCCATCGAGGCCTCATCCTCTCTAATCCTTTGTATGTCCTGACGGAATGTGCAGCTGTGATGCACCATGGACTGTCAATTATGCACCTGAAATACCTAGTGAATGGTGAATCCATTCCCTAGTCAGTAAGGAAGCAGCAAAGGCATACTCAAGAAAATGTGTTGTTGTCTCAACAAGGGAGAGCAGCATGCTTGTGAATTAGGACAAGTCCCAAAGGACCTACTGTACTTCTGAAAAGGGAGCCCTGTGGAGATGACACTGCAAACTCACTTGATCTGCTCAACCTTGAACATCCACAGGCCTGGCTCTCTGAGGTTTTGATGAGAACACTAAGTACATATGATGAAGAGCTATGCCATGGACACAATGGCTACATTGTCATTCTCCACACTGGTCAAAAGGAATGACAGCAGCTTGTTAGCATCTGACCAACCTAGATGTAGAACGTTTGCTGCCCTGAATATGAAAAGGCAAAGATCACAGGGCAGTAACTGGAAAGCCATAATTATCAGAAAGTGAAGGGCAAAAGGGGGTGAAGCACTGACCTATTTGCTAATTATTTTCAGAAAGAATAACTGAGGATCAACTGTATTAAAACTAAAATCACTCAATAGGCCAACTCACTCAGCTCCTTCAAATTATGTCATGTAGCTGCTTAGCCCTGTGGACCCACCAGGATGCAGTTCTATTCAAAAACCAATCATCCTATGAGTCTTCTATGGTCATTAACACCAATTGGAAACACATGCTTTAAAGTGTGTCACTTTCTCTAGCTTCATGGCACAGATTTGGAGGCTTCCTGTAAGTACTAATTCCACAGAATGAACAGATTCAAAGTTCGCTTTTTAGAAAAAAACTCTGGTCCTGTCCACACGCAGCCCTGCACCTCAGGAGAAAGGAAATGACCTGCCTGGATGGTCTTACTGACACCTACATTTTTATGACAAATAATTTTTGACCTACATTCATTCCTGCTATCTGAAGCATGTGGAAATTTCTTTAGTTCACAATGCACAATTGCTACCTTAAACCACGGAATTCAACCCTGACTTGACTGCATTTCAGCAGTTGCTAAAACTTGCTGGAGATAGATGATGGTGAGGGGTATAAAATAAGGACAATGTAATTAACCATTCTTTTAGAGAAAGGTTCCCAACCTTGGCACTACTGACATTGTATAAGTCTGTTGGTGGGGGAGGCAGGTGTTTTGTCCATTATAAGACGTTTAGCAGCATCTCTGGCCTCTATGCGCTAGATGCCAGTGATGCCTCTCCCAGAAGGCACAACCAGAAATGTCTCCAGACATTGCCAAATAACTCCCAGTTGAGAACCACTGCTCTAGGTTCTTTAAACTCTATTCCTGTAACATGTTATATTTCCTGACTGTAGTGTAAAGAGCATTGAACTTGGAGTCATCAGAACAAGTGATCATTCTTAGTTTGCCACTTCATCTATGGGAACCTGGGCCTGATAGTTAATGTCTTTGTGCCTTGATTTCCTTGTCTGTAAAATGCATCTGCTGGGAATTCCTTGGTGGTCCAGTAGTTAGGAGTCCATGCTTTTACAGCCAAGGGCATAGGTTCAATCCCTTGTCAGGGAACTAAGCACATGATTATTAGTCAACTATACTCCAATTTTCAACAAAAAAAATTATGAAAAATTAAACTCTAGAAAAATGCATTTGCTAAAACCTCCTTTACAAAGCCATTTTGAGGACTTCATCAAATACTTCACATGAATTAAGTTATACACAAATGCTCAATAAACGGTTATTGCTTAATATGATTATTACTCCCATATATGGTAATGACTTCATTGACTTACAACTAAATATTATGTACATAGTTTTTTGTAATTGGAAGCTAATTACTTTACAATATTGTAGTGGTTTTGCCATGCATTGACATGAATCAGCCATGGGTGTACATTTGTTCCCCATCCCGAACCCCCTTCCCACCTCCCTCCCCATCCCATCCTTCTGGGTCATCCCAGTGCACCAGCTCTGAGCACCCTGTCTCATGCATCAAACCTGGACTGGCGATCTGTTTCACATATGATAATATACGTGATTCAATGCTATTCTCTCATATCATCCCACCCTCGGCTTCTCCCACAGAGTCCAAAAGACTGTTCTATATATCTGTGTCTCTTTTGCTGTCTCGCATACAGGGTTATCATTACCATCTTTCTAAATTCAAATGTATTCTTTTTAATGGCTGAGTAATATTCCATTGTGTATATGTACCACAGCTTTCTTATCCATTTGTCTGCTGACAGACATCTAGGTTGCTTCCATGTCCTGGCAATTATAAACAATGCTGCAATGAACATTAGGGTACATGTGTCTCTTTCAATTCTGGTTTCCTCGGTGTGTATGCCCAGAAGTGGGATTGCTGGGTCATAAGGCAGTTCTATTTGCAATTCTTTAAGGAATCTCCACACTGTTTTCCATAATGGCTGTACTAGTTTGCATTCCCACCAACAGTGTAAGAGGGTTCCCTTTTCTCCACATCCTCTCTGGCATTTATTGTTTGTAGACTTTTGGATCACAGCCATTCTGACTGGTGTGAAATGGTACCTCATTGTGGTTTTGATTTGCATTTCTCTGATAATGAGTGATGTTGAGCATCTTTTCATGTGTTTGTTAGCCATCCATATGTCTTCACTGAAGAAATGTACATAGTCTTTTTATAGGATTGATATAGAAAATGTATATATAAAAAATGCTTCTATATCTTCTATAAACTATAGTCAGACATTGTCCACTACATTAATTTCTTCTAAAAACTTCTCCTATCCAATGGGCATCCTTCCTTTATTGAGAAATGAGAATAACATGCTCTGGTATACTTACTCTGTCTTGGCTTCTCAAAAGCTTCAAGGAAAATATAATGTTTAACTGCAGTGAGTTAGATGCCAGGGATCTCTATTTTGCTTTTCCTAATTGGTTTTGGCTCTATCTTTTAAAATCTTGATCATCATTTTTATATGTACCTAAGTATTATAAACCACATTGGAGCTTTTGGCTTTTTATAGGAAGAAGAGAAATAACAAAATAGAGAAGAATCGGCTACTTGGACTTGAGGGACTGGTAATTTGAGAATGAGAAGTCATATGTTCTCTAAAGAAAAAGCAAAGTGTATTAACCCTCTCTGCCAAACCTTAAAATAGTTAACTTATATAAAGAACAGTTTGCCCATCTGACAAACTAAGTGCCACTTATTCTCATCCTATAAGCACATTTAGTGGCTTAATGAATGGGTTTCTGTAAGGCAGTTTAAGACTCAGTAAGCAAGATGCTGCAAATTGTAAAACAGCCTGGTAAATGGCCACTCACCCCCAAACAAATAACAATTTATGCCAGGCATAAAAAAAAATACTGATTTCACTTGCTATATTACCTGTTTACGTCTTGGGAGATGAAAGACTTATAAAGCAACTTTTGTGGGACAATAAATTAGGGTTCTTTTGCAATGGTATTATAAATACAGATGTTTCTATTACTTGTTCTGGTGACTAACAGAGGAACATGTTTGAAACAATTTGGAATAAGATTCTCTATGTAAGACTCAGAGAATACTTGATGAATGAACATTACTAACATTCTGACCCATATTTACACTTAAAAATATTAGAAATCTTTCCAAAGAACAGAAAAATCTGAAAGGAGAGCATATCTTTCTAGTAGTATTTCCCACATACCCGGGATATAGCTTCTGAGAATAAGAATGGACTAAAAGTCAAAAGAGTAGGGTAACTATACAAGAAACATAGATCCTAGAGTGGTTCTTGGATCACCTGTATCACAATCACCTTGGGAACCTGTGAAAACTGGAGAGTCTCTAGGGATGGTGCTAGCGCCGCCGTTTAACAAGCCCACAGGTGATTCTAATGCACATAGAAGGCCAGAAATTGCCAGTATAAAGGAATGTTTAATGCTCGTTTTCAATGGAAAAATGCTGAGTTTTTTTTAAACTTTTTTCATCCATTCCTTCAATAGACATGCACCAGCATTTGTTATAGACAAGGCACCATACCAGATGCTGCAAAACCCCAGGACAATTCAGGTGGAGGAGGGAAGCACTCTGTATGGTTTAGGAGCCAATGCTCATTTTCTTTCCCATGCTGCTTCAGAGCCATGTTCATTTCCTGCTTTATTTTCTTTGAGCTACAGCCCCAGCCCTGCTTGATACTGCTCAAAAGCACTGCAGGAGTGGGTATCAGACAGCAATACAGAAAACTGGCATGAGGAAAGACAGTGTTGCAGCAAGGGCAACGTCCCACTGCTGGCTTTCCTTGCTCTGAGATGATAGCAAGGCAACAAACATAGCAGGAAGGAAATTCATCCAGAAAAAATTCTGAACTGGCTTGGCCTGTTAATCTGGGACTCTGACATAAACCTTGGGTATATCTACAGGTTACAGATGATGTTCTGGAAAAAAAAATACTACAGAAATAAATCACTAGATTACTCAGTGCAGAAGATTATGGGGCAATGTGCTATATATCTTCCGTTACACTTCTGATCTACTCCTCACCCTTCTGAACCTTAATTTGTGCTTGGAGAAACTCCATTGCCTTCTGGCTTTCTGTTGGTTTACCTCAGGTAGACAGATGAGAGAGAGAAAAGGAAGCCTGTGTGTAAGACCTGGAGAATGCCAAAAAGCAGGGTCTAAGAAGATTCCTTCAGTGGGTAGAAAGTGAACACAAGAAAAAAATGGATAGGAAAAGAAATTGTCAAAGTTGCCCTGAAATTGGATTGGCATTTAAAGAAACAAGAACTTGATAATAAAATTAAGACTGATAATCAGATTCAGAATTTTCTGGCCAGGATATTTCCCATGCATGTAAGTGGATCCTCAAGAAACCACATACAGTGAAACACCTTTCAAACATCACTGTGAGCTATGTGAACACAGTTTGTGCGGTTTTATCATCTGATGTTAGTTTCTACTCTCTTAACACTTTCCATACATTTCACATTTAAAATAGTCCCCCTCAAAAAGCACAGCACACAAGATTCCCTGCGTCTTTCCAGGTATTGTGCTTTGTCTAAATTCAACTGATCCCATAAATTCCAAGACCTTTGTAGTTTTCCAAAGCTCTCACGGTTCCAAAAACAGAACCTGGCAAAAACACTTGTGTCCTTGAACTTTCTTCTTAACCAAGGTGATCCCTGATTGGAAAAAAAAAGGCACTATTTTTGATCTCAGGGAACATCAAGAGGGTTTTCCAGTGAGAGTCTATTAATTCCACATTATACCTTTTGTGTGTGCATGTGTGTAAACAAAAACATATAATTAATCAAAATCAGAAGTTCTAGTGAGTACAAAAGCTGCTAAAGAAATACATGCATGTGTCTCAAAAGCTAAATGTTTGAACATAAGTTTTCATCTCATCAGTTTGCCTTGCACACTGGATATTCAGGTCTCACCTAAGACAGTGAGGGTTCCCAAGAGTCTTGGCCTTCTGCCATGCTAAGAAAATCAGGTTCATGCTATGAGTTTAACCTGGTGGTAGAATTTCCAGGTACCCAGAGCTAGCCCAAGGGGCCTGTGAGGATAGGTAACTCACTGTTTTTATCAGAAGTCTGAAAAAAGGAGCTTTGAAGTAACAGTTCTGAAGCAGAAAAGAAAGAAAATTTCTGCTGCAGTTACTCTAATCAGTGTACAAAAAGAGGGCTTTTATCCTTCGTAATAAATCAGCTGAATAATTTTTATTTCCTCACCTTTTGATTTCTTCTGTGGGCCAAGAAAATATTCAAAATGGATCCCTCCCAATCCCTCAAAAAATTCCAAACAATGCTATGATTGTTAATACTGGGCTATCCATTTTCACATAATTAACGATTATCACTTGAGGTCACAAGTGATTCCAGACCAATACAGATAAGCCTAGCATGTTAGGAGGCATTACTGCAGCATCGTGAATTAAATTAGATCTGAATTAAAGTTGTTTCTACAACAAACTAGTTTACTCCTCAAATCCTACCCTTCTGGTGATATAAATTTATGGGATTAGAGCCAGCAAAATAATAGAATTTTCAGATCTTGTCTACTGCAGCTCTAACATACCCTGCTTGCTTCTCTATTTCATTTCTATTAACAATCACACACAGAGTTCAATTTTAGCTACAGAATAACCTCTGGACCATTTAAGAGGACAATTGCATCAAACAGTAATAAAGGCATCATCTGAATGGTCAGTACCAGTTTTTCTGCACAAATTCTCTGCTTAGAGGACTCCCTAAACCATTTATCTTGCCTGCCTTGGGCACCTTGGTGGACATGGCACCAGATGGAATCTTCCTTCCTGGAATCTTCCTGCCCTGGAATCTTCCAGGCAGTATTCAGCTCTGTATCCACATACATTCTGTCTCCATGAATAACTGGGTTATGAGCAAGCATTCACACAAATCTCAACTTTGAATGCTTTGCTTGAAATACCTATTTTAAAATNTAGAATTTCCAGGTACCCAGAGCTAGCCCAAGGGGCCTGTGAGGATAGGTAACTCACTGTTTTTATCAGAAGTCTGAAAAAAGGAGCTTTGAAGTAACAGTTCTGAAGCAGAAAAGAAAGAAAATTTCTGCTGCAGTTACTCTAATCAGTGTACAAAAAGAGGGCTTTTATCCTTCGTAATAAATCAGCTGAATAATTTTTATTTCCTCACCTTTTGATTTCTTCTGTGGGCCAAGAAAATATTCAAAATGGATCCCTCCCAATCCCTCAAAAAATTCCAAACAATGCTATGATTGTTAATACTGGGCTATCCATTTTCACATAATTAACGATTATCACTTGAGGTCACAAGTGATTCCAGACCAATACAGATAAGCCTAGCATGTTAGGAGGCATTACTGCAGCATCGTGAATTAAATTAGATCTGAATTAAAGTTGTTTCTACAACAAACTAGTTTACTCCTCAAATCCTACCCTTCTGGTGATATAAATTTATGGGATTAGAGCCAGCAAAATAATAGAATTTTCAGATCTTGTCTACTGCAGCTCTAACATACCCTGCTTGCTTCTCTATTTCATTTCTATTAACAATCACACACAGAGTTCAATTTTAGCTACAGAATAACCTCTGGACCATTTAAGAGGACAATTGCATCAAACAGTAATAAAGGCATCATCTGAATGGTCAGTACCAGTTTTTCTGCACAAATTCTCTGCTTAGAGGACTCCCTAAACCATTTATCTTGCCTGCCTTGGGCACCTTGGTGGACATGGCACCAGATGGAATCTTCCTTCCTGGAATCTTCCTGCCCTGGAATCTTCCAGGCAGTATTCAGCTCTGTATCCACATACATTCTGTCTCCATGAATAACTGGGTTATGAGCAAGCATTCACACAAATCTCAACTTTGAATGCTTTGCTTGAAATACCTATTTTAAAATTTATTGTATTAGCAAACATATTATCTTTCCCTCTCTCATCTATAAAGTTTTTTTTAAAGAAATTAGTTTATCTGTCATTAAAATAGCCTTAAAATGATTTCAAAGTTGCCAAGATAGCAGCCATCAACCATCTTAAAAGTCAATAGAAGGAGAAAATTTTAAAAGTCAGTACACAGGAGAAAATTTTAATATTGGATTTCTAAATCATAAAATCAATTTTATTTTAGTATGACCCCAATTTTAATTTAATTATTTCTGTATACAGTTACATAAACATGATAAAATGCCAACAGTGATTTTGGGTGGTGGAATTACCAGTGATTTTTATTTAGTTTTTTTTAATGCTTTTCTGAATTTTCCTAATTTCCTACAATAAGCAGATAAGCATTTTCACTTTAAAATCTGAAAAGGCATCATTAAAAAATATCTTCATGCTTTTTGTATTAAATTGAGCTCAACTGTAGAAATAGGCAAGCAAACCAACATACCTTTTGATTAAATGGGCTCGGCTGTTCACGTAGTTGGAGTCAAAGGAATAATTTTCAGTCTGCAATAGGGAAAGAAAAGATTAAAAATGTTATGGAGGTGATTCATGAAGAGAGTCAAACTGTCCTACTTAGGAGTAATTTTTCTACTGAGCAAGAGGCAATGAATGAATCAGAAACTAAGGCCATAGTAGGGCAACACCCTAATGAATACCTGCCACCTCCTTGGGGCCCTGGGGACTCTGTGGAGGCAGGCCCCTGGACGGAGGAAGATGAACTTGACACAAACATCCCCTAGAATACGCCTGACTACTGACCATGCAACCACTTAGGGAAGATACAGCATGACCCAAACTCCTTACGGAAACTAATTGCTTCCCATTCCCCGGTGGACACAATTCTGTGCCCATCAAATTGACTGGAAGTTCAAAGGTATTTTTATTAATAGTAGATAATTAACACATTAAAATATTTCTTCCACAGATACAGAAATGCAGGCGAGGTAATCCTCCACTGTGGATTTAAACGCTGCACTTCCTTTTGTTTTAAGACATTTTGCTCAGCTCTGGTTATATAGGGAGGCCTTCATTTGATCACAGATATAAAGGCAAACAAGTATTACACCTAAAACTGGGTGAAAAGCAGTCCACAGTGGGTGCCAAAGCCTTTCATGTGAAACATGAAGTTTGAAAGTAAACCCTTGTCTCAGCTCCTATCATTAAAACACCACTGTCTAATGTGGTTACAGCAGACTGCCTGAGCAACAGCTTCACAAAAGCAAATGCAGAATACCTGCCAGATAAAAGAGTTGGGGAAACAGCTGATAAGCATCCAGAGATGGCGGCGGATTGCAGGGGGGTCAGCCTTAGGAGGGGGAAACACAGGGAAAGTCAACACTGAAGTAACTGGAGGTCCTAAAAAAGTGGGTCTTATGTCCACAACTAAAGTACGCTCGCATTAACCACTGTATGAACTGAAAAGCACCCATCTCCTTTGCCCTCCTGCTGGTCTACCAGAAAATCTCACCATTCTCACCATGCCCTAGGGCCTTCAGAAATCACTTCAACTGAAAGTGCCTGTGAAAGGAAACACAATAGCTGTCGAGCTCACAACAGCAGATTCCTTTCAGATGACTACATGTCACACATGAGCTATGCTAGGCTCTTAGATGCAGCTTTAGGTTTCAGGAAGCTCAGAGTCCTTGAAAACAGGAAAACAGGACAGGTGATAGCAGTTGTGCCACCAAATAGCCAAGAGTCTGGATGGGGGCCCTAAGCATCTAGAGTAGGTGGGGATGGGGGTGCCGAGTAGGTGAGAGAAAGAGAATGTAAGGAGAGGAAAACTAAATCCCCATCAATCTCCTGTACTTACTGGTGCATGCCCATGTTCTCCCTATGCCCTCCCCATGCCCCTTATTTGAAAATGAGCTGTGTAATTATATCTGGGCTTCCCAGGTGGCACTAGTGGTAAAGAACTTGCCCACCAATGTAGGAAACAGAAGAGACACAGGTTCAATCCCTGGGTTGGGAAGATTCTCCCAGAGGAGGGCATGGCAACCCACTCCAGTATTCTTGCCTGGAGAATCCCAGGGACAGAGGAGCCTGGCAGGTTACAGTCCATGGGGTTGGAAAAGATTCAGACACGACTGAAGTGATGGAGCATGCACACATGCAAGCACACTGGCTTTTTCTAAAAGATAAAATCCCCTTGAATGAAAATCATAAGTAAGTTTCGGTGTTGCTGGAAGGAATAGATTGGGAGAGTTTAAATCAAAAGGGTTAGTTCATTTCTAATTGGTTTATAAGAAAATGGAGGCTGAAATGGTTGCACACATAACTACAAGAGGAGGAAGCAAACTTGAAGCCGCATTGGGAATACAGTGCTGGAAGAGGTTATCTATCAGTGAGTCAACCGGCAAGCGCTTCTTGAATTAATTTCTACACCAATATAAAAGGCAAAAATAGTGTTGGGTAAATGTGTTCTTCTATGATATTCAGTATAGTATATAATTGAATAAGTGGAAGTCTGCTAACTGCTTCCCAGGTAGCTGGTGGTAAAGAATCCGACTGCCAATGCAGGTAGACATAAGAGACGCAGGTTTGATCCCTGGGTTGAGAAGATCCCCTGAAGGAGGGCATGGCAACCCACTCCAGTATTCTTGCCTGCAGAATCCCATGGACAGAGGAGCCTGGTGGGCTACAGTCCATAGGGTTGCAAAGAGTCGGACTCAACTAAAGTGACTTAGTACACGAAACATGCTAACTGCCCCCCACTCACCCATACAAAAGGATTCTGCCCAAACAAAACAGGGAAATGATTAAGCACTGAGTTTAATTATTAGTTTGTGCATCCTAGGGCAAATTATTAATTTCTATGTGTCTCACTTTCCTCCTCCATAAAACAGGCATGCATTCATGTGTGCTAATTTGCTTCAGTCATGTCCAATTCTTTGCGGCACTATGGACTGTAGGCTGCCAGGCTCTTCTGTCCAGGGGATTCTCCAGGCAAGAATACTGGAGTGGGTTGCCATGCCCTCCCCCAGGGGACCTTCCCGATCCAGGGATCGAACCCATGTCTTATGTCTCCTGCATCAACAGGCGGGTTCTTTACCACTAGCGCCACCTGAGGAGCCCTAAAAGAGGCAGAACAGAAAGCAAGAGCTAAGGGGAATGGCAGGTGCGTTTGCCATAACTCATGGTAGGAATGGTGGAAACCCTTATCCTCTGCTTTCTACAGAACATGGATTCCCAAGTAGAATCTGGGGTTTGCCCCATTTGGGCAGTGAAAGAGTACCATGCGGCACACATTCCATCGCAGCTTCCAAACTTCCTAAATCATTTTTTCAAGGAAGTTAACAGAGACAGATAGAAAAGAAAGGAGGACACTAGCTTTGCACAGAAAGCATGAGCAACATTCCAAGATATTGCCACATTTAAGTCAGTTTTCAGGTAGAATATTTTATACCGCTTTGCATATATGGATTTCCAATCTGTGTGCACTGTGCTTCAAATTCGGATATGACAGAACTCTGGGCAAATAAACTAAATCACACAAATTTACCCCTCGTGACTGTACTACTTCTTGGTCCTAATGGAGTACTACATCTCACCTTGAGGATTCACACTCACGGGCACTGAGGTACAGGAGAAAATAGGTCTAGAAGACTTACTTATGGAAACTTGGCAATTCTCTTTCCCTTGCTGTGGTATACAGATGGGTTAACCTGGACAGATATGCCAGCATGATCTGCCACTGTAGGCTAGGAAAGTATCACTGAAGCTGATCACCTCGCTCTCTTTCTCTTTTTACTCTAAAAGGGTAAACCCCCCACCCCCGCCACACATTTTCATCTGTCCTGACCTTCAAATGTAAATATTCTATTCCCTAAACCAGCACAAACCATAATAGACAGATGGCCCATGCTATGTCCTCATGCGATTAGAAGCACTAGTCATGAGGCAGGTTCCTAGAACCGATTTTCCCAGAGCAGATGGAGCGATGCTGAGCCATCCACTGCCTTTCGCCTCTGTACTCAGTCTCAGGTCTCTTTGTGAGGCAGCTTGGTGAGACTATGGAAACAACCTATGCAACAGAATGATTCTATTAATAATTGGAGAGGATATACTATTCTGGCCTCATTAGAACTACAGTCCAAACTGAGCCAACTGGCCATAGACGCCTGTGATGAGTCAGGGTAAATTAACATCAAGTATTCTTGCTTGTACTGATTCAAAGTGTGTGTTCAAATCCGAATACACTGAAAGAGTACATTTTTTTTTTCACACTTCAGGTAGAGCAAAGAATGAGACTCAGACCACCCCGAAGAAGGAAATAATTCTTCTTAATGAATAGTTTGCAAGTCTTAAGCCAGTGGTTCTCAGCCCTAAGTGCACATCAGAGTCAACTAGGGAACTTTTTTTTTAATACTGTTGAGAAGATCCCACTCCAAGAGATCCTGAGGTGATTAGTCTGGAGTGGGGCCCAGGCATTAGTACTTTTTAAAGAGCTTCCTAGGTAATTCTAACAGACATCCAGAGTGGAGAACTGTCTTGGGCGAAAGACCAGACACTGACTTTGACCCGATGTGCTGTGTTTTCTAAGGCAAGCCTAGAAGATGGCATCTCTTTTGCCAGATATCTACCAAGGTCATCTCAAGAAAGACTAAAAAATGACAAAAGAAATACACGCTTTAGGAAATAATAAAAGAGGTTTTCTTTTTTGCATGAATGTATTGGTTCCCAGTTAGCCTTATTTAATCAAAATTTGCTTGACATTATTCCAATCCCCTCTCTAAGTATTCTAAATGGGAAATTACATGAAACATTTGAGAGGGGAAATTTTATCTAAATGTCACATTAATTTCACTACGAAATGTCCCCATCTCCAATGAGACAGCCAAGTTAACACAGGAACACAGCAAAGAGATAAGAACATTTGTTTCTGAAAAATCTAAATTTTGACATCAAAAATAAGTCTAGAGCAAACATTATATAGTATTTTTATGATAGTCATTATATTCCCAGTCTCAACAGTAAATGTCACTTTCCTATCGTTTAACATATTCCTCCCAAACCAATTAGAATTCTTTATCCTAGGATTCAACGAGAACAGACTTCTCACTTTGTTTAGTAGCGAAGTAGCTCAGTCGTGTCCGACTCTTTTCGACCCCATGGACTGTAGTCTACCAGGCTGCTCTGTCCATGGAATTTTCCAGGCAATAGTCCTGGAATGGGTTGCCGTTTCCTTCTCCAGGGGAACTTCCCAACCCAGTGCTTCAACCCAGGTCTCCCGCATTGTAGACAGACGCTTTACCATCTGAGCCACCAGGGAAGCCACTTTGTTTAGGTTTAATCAAATCTGAATTTTCTGAAAACATAAAGAATAAATACTTGTGGATAGTAGAGTTTTTTGGATAGCTTAAAGTTTTCTTCTCTATGGACTAAAACTTTGGTTTAAAATCCTACCCATTATGCCTTGTTTTGGTTTGGTTTTTTATTGGTGGGTAATTGCTTCATAATACTGTGCTGGCTTCTGGCATACAGCAACATGAATCAGCCGCAGGTATACACGCGTCTCCTGTCTCTTGACCCTCCCTGCCATCTCCCAGCATGTCCCACCGCCCCAGGCTGTCACAGAGCACTAGCTTAAGCTCCGTGCGTCACGCAGCAAATGCCCGCTATCTGCTTCCCACGTGGTAATGTGTGTGTTTCCTCACTGCTCTCTCAGTTCACCCCCTCTCCTTCCCCCGCTGTCTCCACAAGTCTGTTCTCTACTGCTGCCCTGCAAATGGGCTCATCAGCACCATCTTTCTAGATTCCATACACATGCATTAATATACAATACTTTTCTTTCTCTTTCTGACTTACTTCACTCTGTACAAGAGGCTCTAGGTTCATCTGTCTCATTAGGACTGACTCAAATGTGCTCTTTTTTAATAGCTGAGTAATATCCCATCATATATATGTACCACAATTTCTGTATCAATTCATCTGCCAATGGACATCTAGGCTGCTTTCATGTTCTAGCTATTTAAAAAATGTTGTTACAAATTGCCTTGTTTTTGAACATT
The DNA here is from genome assembly GCA_006410735.1 of Raphicerus campestris. Taxonomy (NCBI): domain Eukaryota; kingdom Metazoa; phylum Chordata; class Mammalia; order Artiodactyla; family Bovidae; genus Raphicerus; species Raphicerus campestris. The sequence goes on along the minus strand of SJYW01014855.1, from coordinate 11,215 downwards.
ACTGCAGTTTCTTAATGGTGCCTCTGAAGCACCTTTCTAAACATAATCACTGTACCATGCAGGTTTGCCTGTACACTCACTGACTCCAAAACACTGTGTTTTTTGAGTTCTTACCTTTAATTTTTAACATATGTCTTCCACCAACTTGCCATAAAACACTCAATATTGTTACTTCTCAGTGCTATTAGTACACCAAAAGCAGCTCCTCTTCTATTTCAAATTTGATACTTTTCTCCTGTGTTCTTGGAAACTACATATTTGTTAGAATAGTCTAGAAAATGAGACTTTAGTTCTCGATAGAGATGAGATGTTTTTCTAAGAGGGAAATGGCATGATCTTTACTGCAAGGACTTTTCTATAATGTTTTGGGATTTGTTGTTGTTTAGATTTTTTTACCTACACAGAAGCCTTCTTTGCTAACTACTTTCAATTCTCATCTTTCTGGATGTGGGAAGTTTCTAGAGAGACTTTGGGGTGGGTGGTATGTTATTATGTTAATGAGTCTGGCATATCACGAGTCAAATACTTCTACTTTGTCAGGCCCCCAAGGTACCAGAATGCCCTACTTTAATTGTCATTTTGCATTACTTTCGCAGTTCACTGAGTTGTGCCCTAGTCTCTGGAAGAGTGACTGTGACTCCCAGTCACCAGTCTTTATCACCAGTATAGACGTCAAACCCTAAGGAGAAAGAAGCCCAATAAACGCAGATATCCAGGACTAGAATCTTTGCCCAGAGGCACAAATCCCCAGGTCATATTATAAAGTTAAAAAAGGTTACAGATGCTGAAAATGAACAGCCATTTTAAATTAGACTTTAAAAGTCCCATCAAACTGAAAAACATTATAGCTGCAATCTGCTAACTAATTTCTTTTTAATTTTTCACTCAGTCATTTTATCAATACAAACAGGAAAACTAGAATCCCAAATCAGATGCACAGCAAAATGATTTTTAAATGCTGTTTCTTTTTTTTTTAACTGCTGATGTCTAATAATGATAATTGTGTCTATTGATCATATGATAAGACTCAACCTTTTTCTGAAAGCAACTGCTGCTTTAGACGTTCAAATGGCATCTTTTCACAAAGGCATTTATTTTTAAGGAAACAAATTGACAAATGGCCTTTCCCTCTTTACTATCTTCAGCACATAAAAATGAAAATGTAAATTCTATATAAAAATAAAGCTAACATGCCTGCAGCTAGAATGTATATTCAAAGACTCATTCATCCAGACAGCAGAAGCTGAATGAGAAATTAGTGAAGACAGAATAAAAGGCACCATCCGCAGAGCTGCTATCACTAGAATTACCCTGAACTGGTAAACAAGCTAAGTAAATTTCCACTAGCCATGCCTATGTACACATTAGCACTAATTCTCATGTACACACACACACACACACAANTTCAAATTTGATACTTTTCTCCTGTGTTCTTGGAAACTACATATTTGTTAGAATAGTCTAGAAAATGAGACTTTAGTTCTCGATAGAGATGAGATGTTTTTCTAAGAGGGAAATGGCATGATCTTTACTGCAAGGACTTTTCTATAATGTTTTGGGATTTGTTGTTGTTTAGATTTTTTTACCTACACAGAAGCCTTCTTTGCTAACTACTTTCAATTCTCATCTTTCTGGATGTGGGAAGTTTCTAGAGAGACTTTGGGGTGGGTGGTATGTTATTATGTTAATGAGTCTGGCATATCACGAGTCAAATACTTCTACTTTGTCAGGCCCCCAAGGTACCAGAATGCCCTACTTTAATTGTCATTTTGCATTACTTTCGCAGTTCACTGAGTTGTGCCCTAGTCTCTGGAAGAGTGACTGTGACTCCCAGTCACCAGTCTTTATCACCAGTATAGACGTCAAACCCTAAGGAGAAAGAAGCCCAATAAACGCAGATATCCAGGACTAGAATCTTTGCCCAGAGGCACAAATCCCCAGGTCATATTATAAAGTTAAAAAAGGTTACAGATGCTGAAAATGAACAGCCATTTTAAATTAGACTTTAAAAGTCCCATCAAACTGAAAAACATTATAGCTGCAATCTGCTAACTAATTTCTTTTTAATTTTTCACTCAGTCATTTTATCAATACAAACAGGAAAACTAGAATCCCAAATCAGATGCACAGCAAAATGATTTTTAAATGCTGTTTCTTTTTTTTTTAACTGCTGATGTCTAATAATGATAATTGTGTCTATTGATCATATGATAAGACTCAACCTTTTTCTGAAAGCAACTGCTGCTTTAGACGTTCAAATGGCATCTTTTCACAAAGGCATTTATTTTTAAGGAAACAAATTGACAAATGGCCTTTCCCTCTTTACTATCTTCAGCACATAAAAATGAAAATGTAAATTCTATATAAAAATAAAGCTAACATGCCTGCAGCTAGAATGTATATTCAAAGACTCATTCATCCAGACAGCAGAAGCTGAATGAGAAATTAGTGAAGACAGAATAAAAGGCACCATCCGCAGAGCTGCTATCACTAGAATTACCCTGAACTGGTAAACAAGCTAAGTAAATTTCCACTAGCCATGCCTATGTACACATTAGCACTAATTCTCATGTACACACACACACACACACAAACACACACACACACACACACAATCCAACTACAGTAAGCAATGTGATGTAGGGGAGGGGGTGAACTGAATTCTCTCTTCATGTCTGTCACTGACTCACTGGTGGCCTTGAATAAAGCACTTGATCCCTCTCAAGGTGTTAATTTATCCAGGAAATAGAAAGAACAACCCAAATGATGCCAATGTTCCCTTCAAGCCCCGGCTCTTGTTCAGTCATTCGTTTTTTCGTTCATTCCTACATTCAACAAACATGCACCAAACTCTGAGAATGAAAAAAAAAAAAAGATATAGGCTAGACCAGCAAGGAGATAACAAACTGATAGACTCTGTGCTAGGGATGGTTATACTTGTGCACAGCCTATGGAGTGCACCTTTGAGAATTGTACCACAACTCAATGTAACTAAAGTCTGTTGTTAAGTGGTGTCCAACTCTTTTGCAACCCCGTGGACTGCAGCCCACAGGGTCCATAGGATTTCCCAGGCAAGAATACTGGATTAGGTTGCCATTTCCTTCTCCACTATGGAATTAATTAGCACCCTAATGGCTTGATGATAGTAGGTGACGCACATAGGAGAATTTGGCCTTTATATTTGCTGCACATACAAACCCACGTCACAAATACAGGGAACCTCCCTCTCCTATCAAATGAGTTATAAAACTTATCAAATTCTTAAAAATACCACGCCCCTTTGGCTCCACTTCCACAGCCTTCATCAGCTTGTGCCACTACCTCTTAACCTCCATCTGCCTTTTGCCCATTCTGCAAAATGCTATGTGAATAACCTTTCTTGCCCACTATTTTCATCACAACATTTCTCTTTTCAAGGCTTCAAAGAAATCTTTCAATGGTTCCCTGTTACATTTAGCATTAGTAGTTTAGTCACTAAGTTGTGTCCAACTCTTGCGACCCCACAGACTGTAGCCTGCCAGGCTCCTCTGTCCGTGGGATTTTCCACCCAAGAATACTGGAGTGGATTGCCATTTCCTTTCTCCAGGTGATCTTCCCGACCCAGGAATCAAACCCAGGTCTCCTGCATTGCAGGAAGATTCTTTACTAACTGAGCTAACTTGAAATGAAATCTTTAGCTGAGCAGTCTTTCAATACCAAGTCTTCTACTTCCTGCATATCTCAACCCTCATTTCTAATATGCCTACATCTCTGATCATCCCACACAGCTTTACATGTTCTCAGCACTTAGTGTACAGGCTATGTGATATACTTATGCTTTTCCTCAGGTTCTATGATTATTTCCTGTGTAGTATGTCAGTATATCCTCCAAATAGACTGGAAGCTTTCTTTTGAAGTCTCAGTACCACAATGCTGGACATTCAGCAAGTGCTCATGTAATGAATCCATCAATGAAAGACCAGAGAAGGGGTGGAAGAGGCTAAGAATAAAGCTTCTTATTACTGTTAAAGCAGATGACCAAATCTGTGAGGCTAAGGTGGTCTGTTTCTTCAGAAAGCATCCCTTCTGCCCACTGCCTTCTGTAGTTACGGTTCGTTCTCTGTCCTTACTCCCAACAATGACCTTATAAATACACAGTAGTCTAGATATAAGTGCCAAGGATAAGATGCCACGGTTAGGTGATTCCTGCCCATCATCCATCAGTCCTGCCATATCTCTGGGAATGACACATGATAGTGTTTCCAAACAGGGTAGATAAAATTTCCGTGAAAAGATAAAGCTTTGCCTTATCTGTAGAACTCTGAGCCACAGACTGACAGTGTGACAGCTACTTTTCATCATGTGAAAGAAGACTCTAGGATTCCAATGGCTTGCAGACAGGGCTATCAGTAGGAAACATAGGCCATTCAGTTAACATCCAAGTCAAGTTGAAGAGTTCCCCTCTTGGTGGCCTTTTATCATCACTGTTAAATTTTCACTGGCACCATCGATGTAGACAGACTACCTAGAGGTGACAAAGGCAGCTTAGAGAAACCCTTTTCTCTACCCTCATCTTTTATTGGGTCAAAGTTGTGACTTTAGAAGAGCAACCCAGTACATATTCTACTACAAAGGTCTCCTTTAGAAATCTAGGAACTTTCTTTAGGAAACCATGCAATTCAGAGGCAAAGAGCCTACTGAATGACCAGACTAAACACCATCCCATTATATAGATAAGAACAGTTTTCTGTTCTTCTCTGGGAACCTTTTCTAAGTCCTTTGTGGGGTACAGTGTACTTGAAAATAATATCTACTTATAAAAAGCTCTGAGGAACCAGTTAATGCTTATTCTACACAGGAATGCAAAAACAACAAGACTTTGGCATGGATACAAGTAGTTTAAGTCTAAATAAAATGACTAACCCAATCACATGAGTCATACCATCTCATCCCACACAAACAAAATTCAACCTGAGAAGTAAATAGCTATCAACCACATTCACCAGTGGAACAAAACCTGGAGAGTAATTATCATCCCCAAATATGTAGCTGCTCCTGCTGCTGCTGCTAGGTCACTGCAGTTGTGTCCAACTCTGTGCGACCCCAGCGATGGCAGCCCACCAGGCTCCCCCATCTCTACGATTCTCCAGGCAAGAGCACTGGAGTGGGGTGCCATTTCCTTCTTCAATGCATGAAAGTGAAAAGTGAAAGTGAAGGCACTCAGTCGTGTCTGACTCTGTGTGATGCCATAGATGGCAGCCCACCAGGTTCCCCCATCCATGGGATTTTCCAGGCAAGAGTACTGGAGTGGGGTGCCATTGCCTTCTCCAAAGTATGTAACTACCACACATTAAAGCTATTTTGTAGGCTAAGAGTGCCTTTCATCTCCAAATATTAAAGTATTTTACAGCAGATGCCAACTGTTACTCCCCGACTTAAACAGCCAAGAAAACAAACACACAGGTTAAATGCTACAGCCATGTTAAATACTGACTCAGCTAGCTGCTGCTGCTGCTGCTACTGCTAAGTCACTTCAGTTGTGTCCAACTCTTCGCGATCCCATGGACTGCAGCCTACTAGGCTCCTCCGTCCATGGGGTTTTCCAGGCAAGAGTACTAGAGTGGGTTGCCATTGCTTTTTCTAGACTTAGCTGGAACAAGTCACAAAAATAAGAACAACAAGAAAAAAACCCAGGAACACTGTTTTTGGCATGACCTACTACTGGGATGGAAAGAAAACACAAGATGGGTAACATCAGAGAAGTGATTAGTCTGCTTTATACCTATTTTTCTCTGAATGACTTTCTTGGCTGCTTTTTGTCAATGGGTCAGGAGAGTATAGCATAGCAGAGAGACAAAAGAAAAATTTGGCCCACGCTACTGCAGGTACTTCTCCAGATGGAGGTGGCTCCAGGAATGAGCTACTTCTTCCCTGCAACCTTGGTGACCATTTCAATTGTTCTTTAGAGATATTGACAACCATCTTTACAAGATGACATAAGATGAGTAGTGATGACTTATGGAGTAGCTTCAAATTCAGAAGCTATGATTTGATAAAGTAGATCCAACTGACGATAAGAAACCAATATAAGACCTCCCAAGGGAGGAGCCTGGTGGGCTGCCGTCTATGGGGTAGCACAGAGTTGGATACGACTGAAGCGAATTAGCAGCAGCGGCAGCAAAGCAATGGCCCAGGGATCCACAGTATGAGCCCTCCTGAATCCAGCCTGTCTTTGAGCCCTTCTGGCAACGCACTCCAGTACTCTTGCCAGGATAATTCCATGGACGGTAAAGCCCGGCAGGCTACAGCCCATGCAGTCACAAAGAGGCGGACATGCCTGAGCGACTGAGCATGCACAGCTTAGAGAAGGCTCAGCACTCTGGTCCGTTTCTGCTGAATTCTATTTTATTGGCCTCAATTGTCTACTAGTTAGCAGCTACGGAGTCCTGACTGCCTGCAGAGTGCAGTTTCTATTGAGCAAGCCTTGTCAGCTGAAAAACTTTCAAAATATTTGGAGGGAAAGCTGCGGGTGACTCTGTGCCTGTGGGCCCAAATAACACCCCCAAATCCAGTTCCAGACCTAATCTCATTATTTATATTATACACCACTTAAAGCCCAGTTGCCTCCACAAGCTTAGAGTGAAGGAGAAACAGCCTTTGGCATATCATTCTAAATTCATTTCCCTTGTACCGGCTTGTTGCTCAAGCCTGTAATATGTGATCATGCTGAGAAAAACAACCGAGTTCTACACCATCTTGAAAATAGTGACTGTGTTAGCTTCTGATATTGATATTTTCTAATTAGATGAAACACGATAGATCATTTTCTTGTTTGTGGTCAATGAAATTTTTCATACTTCTCTTCTGGTGTAGTTATTCTGATGACCGTGGCAAACACAGTTTACTGGGAGGCATATAGGCAAGAATGTGCATCCACGGCACCCGTTTATATTTACTGTCACCAAAAGGAAAACAGATGATTTCTGATCTTTTAAAGTACTGATTTCAAATTTAATGAGGCACAATAAACATTTCTCAAAATCAGACTCCATGGTTGCTTACCGTTGGCAACCCTCTAATTATGACCAGAGTTTAAATAAAGGGCATTCAGTTCTGTTGAAATTATTAGGCACTGAAGGAAATCCATGGTAGCCTCCAGTTTCTAGTGACTTACACAAGCACTGCAGAAAATCTGTGTTGGAAGCAAGACAGAACTTACACTTGAGCATCACTTCATGACACAGAAATGAGAAGCAATAGAAAGAGGATTTGGAGAAGGAAATGGCAATCCACTCCAGTGTTCTTGCCTGGAGAATCCCAGGGACGGGGGAGCCTGGTGGGCTGCCGTCTATGGGGTCGCACCGAGTCGGACACGACTGAAGCGACTTAGCAGCAGCAACAACAGCGAAAGAGGATTGATTCAAGAAGTAATGGAAATGTTTACTCGTTCTTTCAAAACCCCTACCTATCCACCCAGACCCTAACAGATCTTCTCATTTTATGCTGGAAAGGGGCTGGTGAGGGCAGGCTGGAATTTGACCTGATTTTGTAAACAGATCCGACTATCAGCAGCTTGAAATTGTCAGAGTATTAGAAATCTGTAATGCAGTTATGCAGTGTAACAACAGAACAACAATTACTAATATGCCTTTCATTTATACAAATCTTTCATCAAAAAGACTTTTAGAGTGTTTAAAAAGGGTTTCAGGAGAGAGTGAAAATGTACTCAACCTCAGAGCAACCATAAGACAGAGGAATATTCTTAGATGGCAAAAAAGACAGCCAAGGTGGAAACTGGGCCTAAAGATGGTTACATTTTCTACAGAGCGTATGGTACAGAACTGAAGAATTTTGCTTTTCATCAAGTCAGCAAGACTTCCAGGAGGTGCTTGTTGAGTACAATGGAGCAGGTGTCTCCTGTCAATATCACCTTGAAACAATTAGCTTTTGGAAATGTATCCATTTCTAAATACAGAAAACTTTACCCCATTTTTCTTTCTTTCCCCTCTTAACCAACATTAACTACTTAATCCCACTGCTACTATAGTAAGCTAAATAAATATTATTAACCACACTAACAGCAGGACAAAACAGGTTAAAAGACTTGCCCTTTGCTAGAGAGGAGCAATGTCACATCCAAAACTAGAATTCAAGATTTCTCATTGCAAGTCCCATACCCACAGGTCACACCTCATTAGGATTCTAGGAAAGGCAATGAAATAGAAGTAATTAGGACCGGATGACTGGATGTACTATTTGGGAGAAAAAATAAATACCCTAGCCTGCTTAAACATGACAGGTTCAAGGGTGGTGAACACAACTAGAGAATTTCCTCTTGCAGGAAGATTAAGAAATAATTAGGAAGAACACCTCACCCTCCCTCTCCCATCAGACTCCCAGCAGCAAAAACCAGGAATAATTCCAAACTTAACTGTCAAAAAAAAAAAAAAGAAAGTCAGAAACATAACACTGTATTGTGCCTGGCAGTCCTACTCGTCAACCTGTTCCAGTAACTTCCACATTCCTTTCCCCATACAGTTTTTAGCATTCTCCCTCCCCAGCTTTCTTCTTAGTTTTGCTCCATTCACTTTGCTGTATACACACACCCTTCTCTCAAACAAACTAGCACCCTCACTCATCTTAATCTGCCCAATACTTGTGTCTACTCGATAACAACGAAAGATTTCGTTTGAGATTCAACCAGTACAAACAGGTGTGGGCAGTCCTATTTCCATTCATAACATATACAGAGATACACACATATTACATATAATGTTTATGAGGGAAGTGTTTGTGTTTTTGCATCTCCATATTAAAAAAATGCTTGTTTCTGGCAGACACAGATTCAGCTAGGGCCATAAGTCATCCTGATGATTGTTTCTTCAGGTTGCTTTAAGCTTAGCAAAGATCACAGAGTATTCAAAGAAAAGCCCTAGAAACTTTCCAAATACAGCCTTCAATGTAAATATAAAGTTCCTACTGGCTGTGTGATCTCATAGAAATCACTGAACCACTCTGATCAGCAATTTCCTAATCTATAAAATGGAAATAGCACCTGTCCTTACTATCTTATAGAGTTGCTATTAAGATGAAATAAAATAATAAATGTGCAGATGCTTTCTAAAAGTGAACTGCCAAAGGACAAATCATCTGATTATCAGGTTATAAACTTGATTTCTCTTGACTATTCATTTTTATTTCCAACAAAATTTCCAATGTATAGTTTTTTTCATGTGTAATTTTTTCTCTGAGGTTTCTTACAGGATATTTTATCTCATTCTCCCCCTATCTGTACTATCAGAAAAATAAACAATGCAGTGAACAGTCTTGCTTTGTGCATGCTCAGTCACTACAGTCCTGTCTGACTCTTTGCAACCCTATGGACGCTAGCCTGCCAGGCTCCTCTGTCCATGGAATTCTCCAGGCAAGAATACTGGAGTGAGTTGCCATGCCCTCCTCCAGAGGATCTTCCTGACCTAGGGATGAACACCCATGTCTCTTACATCTCTTGCATTTTCTGGCAGGTTCTTTATCACTAGTGCCACTGGGAAGCAATATACATATAGACTCAACTTCTCTAACTGCTGATTCAGCACCTTAACTGGAGTGCCTGTGTACCTGTGTGTGTGTGTGTCTGTGTGTGTGTGTGTGTGTGTGTAGACAGAGAGAGAGACAGAGAATATTCAGATTAAAGAGAGCTGAAATGACCTCATACCATCTGAAATTATGTGAAAGGCAAGATTTGAGACACTTTAAAAGCCTTTATGAACTAGTTTTTCTTTGCCCCATTTGCTTTCTCTGTTATGATTGAACTGTCACAGAATCTCTTTTAAAAAAAAGAAAGAAAGAAAACCTCATCTCAGGGTTAAGTAAAGTACATTAGCATGCATAATTCAGAACCTTCAGCTGGAAATGAGCCATTTCCAGTGTAGTGTGTGGATAGAAACACATGGTTAAAGGGCTACAGCAGCATGACCAGGGCCTTCTAAGATCCAAAGCAATGAGAGAGTCCAACTCAAAAATACCCTGAGCCTGACTGTGGGCTCATTGTACCATTCCTTAGAGTCGTGCTGCCCAATGGCATAGATATTATAAACAATAACACAGACATAGGTAGGCAATTATTTAAATTTAGCAAAAATTGAGTTAAATTTTTAGTTCCTCAATCGCAATAGCCATCTTTCAAGTGCTCAGGAAGCAAATGTTGCTAGTGGCTAGTATATTAGACAGTACAGATATAGAATATTTCCATCATCCCATAAAATTCTATTGGACAGGGTTGCCTTAGGAAGACTGTTGACCAGTGACTCAGGACTCTCCAGTCCTGAAATGTGATGCCCTTGGTGACCTAAGGAAATACAAAGAGTAGACGTACCTCTATCACATCATTTAACACATTGTATTACCTATGTGNCAGGGTTGCCTTAGGAAGACTGTTGACCAGTGACTCAGGACTCTCCAGTCCTGAAATGTGATGCCCTTGGTGACCTAAGGAAATACAAAGAGTAGACGTACCTCTATCACATCATTTAACACATTGTATTACCTATGTGTCAGCAACATGAGGCTGGAAACTTAAAGGCTTCAGTGGCTGTCACCATTTCTGGCACAGAGCAGATACTCACCCACTGCTTGTTAGTTAGCATTAGCTAATATTAGCTGATGGCAGACCAATCCATCAGATAGGAAGAGCTCATTTGCCTCTTTCATAGATGAAATGAAAGGACTCTTGCAAAGCTCTTTTAAGAAAGGCTACTGTGCTTCCTCTACTTGTATTTGTTTCAACAGTTCTTAAGAATTTAGATTACAGGGAAAACTGGCTTAAGTAAAAACTAGCCTTCTGTCTCCCCAACCCTGTAAACATATCTCTTTCATTCATCCAAAGAATCATTTGAGAACCTAAAATATTAGAATGCCATGTTTACTAATATGCCAGTATACACGTATATCATATTGAACATGATATCATCTACACCTTTAAAAAGGGTTTTTAACCAGAATTGAAAGGACACGTGTACCCCAATGTTCATCGCAGCACTATTTATAATAGCCAGGACATGGAAGCAACCTATATGTCCATCGGCAGATGAATGGATAAGAAAGCTGTGGTACAGATATACAATGGAGTATTACTCAGCCATTAAAAAGAATACATTTGAATTAGTTCTAACGAGGTGGATGCAACTGGAGTCTATTATACAGAGTGAAGTAAGCCAGAAAGAAAAACACCAATACA
>SJYW01014850.1:0-17959 GCA_006410735.1 Raphicerus campestris | reverse complement strand
TTTAAAATGTATATAAAAATCAAGAGCTCAATAGAAAATAACATCTGGTCATTTATGTTCATTGCCACTGGGATGTGATGTGTGATTTCCCTTAGGCCTTCTCAGCAGACAAAGCTGGGAAATACATGTACGTATATAAATATGCCAACCAGAGCAGATATACTATGAACAAATAAGTATACTATTTATATTTATTTTTACATCTGTATGTATACACATATACATACCTATATAATATATAAAATATGATATCAAAATATATTATTGCATTTAATAGAATAATTATAACTATATTAATGAGTTGCCATGCCTTCCCTTCAGGGAATCTTCCCAACACAGGGACNTATATTTATTTTTACATCTGTATGTATACACATATACATACCTATATAATATATAAAATATGATATCAAAATATATTATTGCATTTAATAGAATAATTATAACTATATTAATGAGTTGCCATGCCTTCCCTTCAGGGAATCTTCCCAACACAGGGACTGAACCCAGGTCTCCCACATTGAAGGTGGATTCTTTACCATCTGAGCCACCAAGGAAAACCAATATTTAAATATAGACATGAAAAGAAATATACGTTTATACTGATATTTCTGACTAATCTAGTGCTACAGTTGTTTAACTGCTAAGTTGTGTCTGACACTGTTGCATCGCCATGGACTGTAGCCCTCCAGGCTCCTCTGTCCGTGGGATTTTCCAGGCAAGATAGTGGGTTGCCATTTCCTTCTCCAGGGCATCTTCCCTATCCAGGAATCAAACCTGCGTCTCCTGCATTGCAGGCAGATTCTTTACCACTGAGACAACAGGAAGGCCCACCTAATGCTACAGTGTGCTTTCTAGTAATTCTTTCTTTGTTATATGTGTAACTTTGTTTTCTGATTAGGAGATTCCTGAATCCTATTATCTACTATTTAGTTACTTAGGAAATCGCAATCCACTCCAGTATTCTTGCCTGGAGAGTCCCATGGACGGAGAAGCCTAGTAGGTTACAGTCCACGGGGTTGCAAAGAGTCCGACACGACTGAGCGACTTCACCTCACCTCACCTCACCTTAGTAACTTAATGTGCTCAGCCTTACTTATATATGTTAAGCCACCTTGGAATTGTTAACCCATATACCTGTGAGGGAAAGAAAAGACACAATAGAGTACAACTTGTACACAGTTCGTTTGCCCTTTTGCCTTATGGTCCCCGTGCCTATACACTGTTCATAAAGTAACTCAGAGCGTTATTTCCTGTCTACCCCTTCCGGTGAGACCTGAATCTGAATTCAGTCAAGTTTGTGCTTCGCAGTATGGAGCTCTTTGTGCGTGCGTGCTCAGTCACTTCAGTCGTGTCTGACTCTTGCCTGAATTCCCCAGGCAAAAATACTGCTGTGGGCTGCCTGTACCCTCCTTCAAAGGATCTTCCCCAGCCAGGGATCAAACCCACCTCCAGCATTGCAGGCCGATTCTTTACCACTGAGCCACCAGGAAGCACATAAAGTTCTCTAAGTTTTGACAAATGTATAGGACCCTGTATTCATCCCCACAGTACCAAACAGATCATTTCTTCACCTTAAAACATGCCATGGGCAGCTTCCTAAGGCCGTCCTCTCTCCCCAGACCCTGGCAATCTCATCTGTTTCCTTTGTATGTGTATGTCCCCACTTTTTTCCAGAATGTCATGTAAGTGAAGGCATACAAGACTGGCTTTCAGATCTGAATTTTTTNAAGTTCTCTAAGTTTTGACAAATGTATAGGACCCTGTATTCATCCCCACAGTACCAAACAGATCATTTCTTCACCTTAAAATATGCCATGGGCAGCTTCCTAAGGCCGTCCTCTCTCCCCAGACCCTGGCAATCGCATCTGTTTCCTTTGTATGTGTATGTCCCCACTTTTTTCCAGAATGTCATGTAAGTGAAGGCATACAAGATTGGCTTTCAGATCTGAATTTTTTTTTTAATCCATCAGCATTGTTACATGAATTAATAGCTATTCTTTCCTTTTGCCAAGTACCTTTCAATTGTATGGATGTTCCACAGTTTGTACAGTCTCATGTTGGAGAGTATCTATATCAGTCCTAGTTTTGAGTGATTACAAATGAAGCTGCTATAAATAACTATGTACAGATTTTTGTGTACATATAAGTTTTTTCTTTCTTTGGGGCAAGCACCAAAGTGCTAAGTTATATGGTATGTGTACACTCAATTTTATAAGAAACTGAAGAGTAGTTTTGAAGAGTGATTGTAATATATTTCATTCCTACCAGTGAATGAAAATTCCTGTAGATCTGCATTCTTACCAACATTTGCCATTGTGTTTTTTAATTCTTTTGACCACTATCGCACTGTGGNAAGAGTAGTTTTGAAGAGTGATTGTAATATATTTCATTCCTACCAGTGAATGAAAATTCCTGTAGATCTGCATTCTTACCAACATTTGCCATCGTGTTTTTTAATTCTTTTGACCACTCTAATAAGAATGCAGTATTATCGCACTGTGGTTTTAATTTGCTTTTTCCTAAGAATTAATGATGTCAAACTTTTCTCATACACCTACTTGTCATCTCTGTATTGCCTTTGATAAGCATTTGTTCAAACTTTTGCCCATTTTCATTAGGCTTTTTGGGGTTTATTTTCTTATTGTTAAGTTTTAAGTGTTCATATTTTTTGGAAACATGTCCTTTACCAGACATGTAATTTGCAGATGTTTTTTGTCAGTGTCTGGTTTCTCTTTACATTTTTTGAGCAATGTCATTAAATTTTTTCTGTTTTGATGAAATGCAATTTGTCAAATTTTTCCTTCATGAATCATACGTTTGATATTGTTTTTTTTAATTCATTATCAAAACTAAGGTCATGAAGATGTTTTCATATGTTTCGTATAGATGTTTTATAATGTTGTGGTTTACATTTAGGTCAATAATACTTGAGTTACTTTTTTGTGTAAGATGTGACAAAGGAAGCAAGATTTATTTTTTTCTGGCACTTGAAGGTCCAGCTTTCCCACTAACATCATCCTCCCTTGAGTTGCCTATACAACTTTGTTTAAAAATCAGTTTGTTGTTGCTGTTGTTTACTCAATAAGTCATATCTGACTTTTTTGCAACCCCTTGGATTATAGCCCACCAGACTACCTCTGTCCATGGGATTCCCAGGCAAGAATACTGGATTGGGTTGTCATTTCCTTCTCCAGGGGGTCTTCCTGACCCAGGGATCAGACCCACATCTCCTGCACTGGCAGGTGAATTCTTTACTACTGAGCCACCAGGGAAACATAAAGCCAGTTTAACAATCAATAGATTACAATCACGAGGGTTTGTTTCTGGGCTGTTCTCTTCCACTGGGCTACGTCGCTATCCTTTTGCCAATACCAAACTCTCTTGGTTACTGTAGCTTTATAGAAATTCTTGAACCTAGAATTTTTGATTTCTCCAACTTTGTTCTTTTTCAGAAGTGTTTTGGTTATTCTAGTTCCTTTGTTTTTCTGCATAATTCATAGAATCAACATAGCAACATATACGAAAAGAAACTCACTGGGATTTTTATTTGGAATACAAAGATTAAATTGGGAGAAAATGACATTTTAATACTTTCGACTCTTCCAATCAATNTATTCTAGTTCCTTTGTTTTTCTGCATAATTCATAGAATCAACATAGCAACATATACAAAAAGAAACTCATTGGGATTTTTATTTGGAATACAAAGATTAAATTGGGAGAAAATGACATTTTAATACTTTTGACTCTTCCAATCAATTAATGCAATGTGTTCCCATCTATCTAGATTTTCTTTGATCTCTTACTCTAGGTTTTGGAATCTTGTATTTTTATCGTCATTGATTTTTTTAAATTTCACTCTTTGACCCATAGGTAATTTGGAAATATATCATTCATGTTCAAAATTATCAGTATGTTCCAGACATCATTTTGCTCTTGACTTTTATTGGTTTTGTTTTTTGTTTGTTTGTTTTAATTGAAGTATAGTTTATTTATAATTTATTGTGTTAGTTTCAGGTATACACCATAGTCATTCAGTATTTTTGCAGATTGCACTCCATTATATGCTATTACAAATTAATGGGTATAATTCCCTGTGCTATACAGCATGTCCTCGTTGCTCATCTGTCTTACATACAGTAGTTTGTATCTGTTAACCCCATTTACCTGATTTGTCCCTTTCCCCTTCCCTTGGTGACTACCAGTTTGTTTTCCTTCTGTGAGTTTGCTTCTGTTTTGCACGTTCATTTGTATTTTTTTTATTCTACATATAAGTGATATTGTACACTATTTGTTTTTCCATGACTAGCTTATTTCACTAAGCATAATATTTCCTAGGTCCATCCATGTTGCTGCAAATGGCAGTATTTTACTCTTTGTCAAGGCTGAGTGCAACTCCGTTGTGTATGTATGTGCGTGTATGCAACATTTTATCTATTCATCTACTGATGGACACTTAGATGGCTTCCAGATCTTGACTCTCATAAATAACGCTGCAACAGACAAAGTGGTATGTGTATATTTTCAAATCAGCATTTTTGTTTTCTTTGTAAAAATACCGAGAAGTGGAATTGCTATATCTTATGGTAGTTCTATTTTTAGTTTTTGAGTATTCACTATACTGCACCATCAAAGTACAAGGTTCCCTTTTCCCCACAGCCTCTCCAGGGTTTATTATTTGTAGACTTTATGATGATAGTCATTCTAATAGGTGTGAGGTGATATCTCACTGTGGCTTTGATTTGCATTTCTCTAATAATTAACAGTGATGAGCATCTTTTTATATGCCTATTACCTATCTGCATGTCTTCTTTGGTGAAATGTTTGTTTGGGCCTTGTGCTATTTTTTTTATTGGATTGTTTGTTCTCTTTACGTTGAATTCTATGAGCTATTTGTATATTTTGGCTATTAACCACTTGTGAGTTGCACCACTTGGAAATATTTTCTCCTATTCCATAGGTTGTCTTTTGATTTTGTTGATGTTTTTGTTATTCTTGTTTAATACTCTCATAATCTTAGGACACAGTCTATGTCATTTCTTTTAGGTTTGTTAAGGTGTGCCTTATGGTTCAAGATGGTCCACCCTGAAGATTGTTCTATGCACAATAGAAGAGAATAGAATAGTATTCTAGAGATGCTTGAGATACTTGATAAATCTTTTCATGGATGTCAATTAGATCAAACTGGCTCACAGCCCTATTCCAGTCATCTATATCCTTAACTGCTTCTTGCCTACTTGTTCTTTCAATTACAGAGAGAGGAATGTTGAAATCTCTAAGTATAATTGTGCATTAATGCATTTCTCCTTTCAGCTCTTTCACTTTTGTATCATGTTTCAAAGGTCGGTGGTTAGGTACACGCACATTTGGAGTTGTTATATTCCTGAAAATTGACTTGTATCAATATGCAATATTTATCCTTTATTCTAATTTTGTTTTGAAGTCTACTTTATCTAAGTCTTCAACCTATTAATCCTAGATATTTTAAATATCCTCTTTGACAGTTTCAAATAAAAATATGGTATTGATGATAGTTCTACCTCTTCAAATTGCATTTCCCTTTATCTTTCTGTGTGTTCATAATATTTTGTTGAAAGCAATATATGTGGTATAGAATAATAAATAATGAAATAAATATTTTGAAGCTTAGATATGAGCATACATTTTCCTTTGATAGGATTCTGATGAGGGATTTATGATCATCTCTTCAAGATCTAAATGTTATGTATGACTTTGAGTCGCCCCTCTGCATGTTCTCTAGATAGATATCTCTGGAAAGCTCTCCACTTCATTCCACTTTATCTGTTGTGTTTCGCCAGTGGATGATGCTGTGGCCCTAGAGTGGAGAGGGGTTCTTATGAAGCCTCAGTGTTTGTGGCCATTGAGCTGAGTCTTCTGGTGTGGTCTTCACATATGTTCCTGAGCCTCATACAGATGTAACACTGCATCCTGACACTCCCAAGAGTTGAGTTTGTTTTTTTTTTTTCTATGTTCTCCTTCCCTCTGTGAATGAATTTCCAGAGAGCCCACAGGCCCTGTCTAATTGTCTTTCCTTTATGTGATCCTTAGAAGAGATGGAAGCATTGAGCCTTTACAGAGATTTGACTGTTCTTCCTTCCATTACAGAGCACCCCATGGGAAATTTCTCAGGATTCCTCTGATATCCCTATCGTTTGGAGTCCTTGAAGAAAAACTGTGCAAGTCTGAATTCCCCAGGGCCGCAGCTTCTCATGCCACCTCACACTCTACCTTGAGTGGCTCATTAAAACTTCTGGCTTAATCTTGCTAATTAATATCTTATCTAAAAACATCTGCTCCAGATAAGCAAATGGTCAGCTGCCACTGTTTCTCTCTTTTCATGTTAGTTAGTTCATGTAGTTTTCATCTCAATTTTCACTGAGGCCCTGTGACCTCAGTTTTCTCCTGAGTCCAACTTTACTCCCTTTTTTTAATATATATTTATTTATTTTAATTGGAGGCTAATTACTTTACAATATTGTATTGGTTTTGCCATTATACACAATGGAGTATTACTCAGCCATTAAAAAAAATACATTTGAATCAATTCTAATGAGGTGGATGAAACTGGAGCCTATTATACAGAGTGAAGTAAGCCAGAAAGAAAAACACCAATACAGTATACTAATGCATATATATGGGATTTAGACGGTAACGATAACCCTGTATGTGAGACATTAAAGGAGACACAGATGTATAGAACAGTCTATGGACAACTGTACTCCTTAATTTGGAGATTACCCAGGTTGTTTCTAAAGTAAGCTGGGAATGACACTCTTTCCTGCTCTCCAGCTCTCTCTATAGCTTTCAGGTTTACTTCTCTCATCTTCTAGATGTTTGACATTAGATATTTTGTTGTAATTCTGTAAGTCTCAGTTGTCTCCACTGTGAGGTTACTGTGGTTCCTCACTCTTGAATTGCAAAGTGTGCAGACCAATTGAACATTGTTCATTTCATTCAGTTCTCCATGCTGTCCAATGGTGCAGACAGAACAGTGATGAGAATTCTCAATATCACTTAATAGAGAAGTGAGGTCACATGAGGTTAGAAACTTACTTAACATCATCCAGCCCAAATTGGTCCAATGGGGAACAAGACCTGTGACTTGTGAATTATAGTTCCACATTCTTTTGCCTCAAAAAAAGAAAGAATTTAAAATTTTTAAATTGTATCATAATAGTTGTTTTATCCCCAAGAATGCTAGAAGCTCCTTTAACTTTCAATATGGACACACTGTGGAAGAGATCATCTAAGACCCTTGTTCTACCTATCAAGGAGCTTGAGCTAGAAAACACTGTGGGGATGAATGATTCAAGCTGTCCCATAGCTTCCGTTTGAGTCACTGTTTCCAACAGGCACATTCACTTTTCCAGAATCTATAACCCAATAGCACATTTCTTCACTGTGGCTATTACTAGCAACAAATTCACTTCTAACTCAATTTGTATTTCATGGAAAAAATAGACTATGGAAGGTTTTCAAATATAAAAATAGGAAAGAAAATCTCCATGATAATTTAGTGCTGAATTAAGATAACTTGCTGTGCTAATGAAATTTCAAATTTTCTCATACTCCCTGAGGGATGAGGTGCTCGTTTAGTTTCTCTAAACGTTCCACTGAGGTGAGTAAGATGCAGAGGCTTGAAGCCAGATGACCAGGGCAGAGCCCTTCTCCCATCTGCTCCCTTCCCTCATTCTGTGCCTTCAGAGGGCTGCTTTGCTTCTGCTTTGGACAGCGTTTATCAGCATTGCACACTATCTGCGGTCACAGAAATTTCTGCTGCAGCATTTACTTCTACCAGCTTTACAGTGAGATTACAGAATGAAGACAATGAACTCCATGTGAATTTAGAAAACGTCAAAGACTGTATTATTTAAATTACTCTTCCAAGTAGTATTCTAGGCTAGTGTAGTAGATTTTTAAGGACATTAACTGACTTTATGTCTATACATATTCAAATGCTAGTTTACCACAGGTATTGTCTTAGTACCCTAAAATATGTTAGGGATGTGTCTTAGCAAAAATCAACAATCAAAACAATAATAAACTTGCATTCAGATGATTTTTAAAAGCAGAATTTCTTAACTCTAAGATAGCATAAGTTTGCTTTGGAATTTTAAAAATATAAACAAAAACATAGGATAAAAATGACACATTCTACTGCCCAGGTTCAACTTATAATTTTAATAATTTAATTTAAATTTTTCATTGGGTATAATTATCACATTTTATAATATGGTAATTGTTTTATATTGACATTCCTAATAAACTAGAAGAAGATTGTTTATATAAGTCCTCTACATTTGTGGAGCTATTTGTTGGAAATATTTTAAAGGAATGTCTTGTATTTGAAAGCCACAGTGAAAAGGAATTAAAAGAAGGGAATAAGAAAGGAAAGAATGGAAGGAGGGAGAAGAGGGGAGAAAAAGGATATAATTTGAATTTTTGAATATACTTTTGAATATATTTCCTCAGATAATGGAAACTAAAGCAAAAATGAAAAAATGAGACTACACCAAACTTAAGCTTTTGCACAAGAAAGTAATCTATTGACAAAACAAAACAAAAAGTTGCTCACTTAATGGTAGAAGAAATTTGCAAATGATAAATCTGATAAGAGGTTAATATCAAAAGTATACAAATAACTCAGACAACTCAACCTCAAAAAATGGAAACAACCCAATTTTAAAATGAGCTGAGGACTTGAATAGACATCTTTCCAAAGAAGAGATTCAGATGGCCAACAGACATGTGAAAAGATGTTCAACAGCAGTAATTATCAGAGAAATGCCTATCAAAACCCTGATTAGATACCACTTCACACTTGTCAGAATGACTGTAGTCAAAAATAAATAACAAGCGCAACGAGGATGTAGAGAAAAGAGAACCCTTGTGCACTATTAATGCGAGTGGAAAATAGCATGGAGGCTTTTCAGAAAAATTAAAATTGAACTTACCCTGAGATAGGGGAATTCCATCTCTGGGTATTTTTCCAAAGAATACAAAATCATTACCTTGAAAAGATACACGTATCTCTATGCTCACTGCAGCAAGATACAGAAGTGACTTGCTGCTAAGTCACTTCAGTCGTGTCCGACTCTGTGCGACCCCATGGACGGCAGTCCACCAGGCTCTTCTGTCCACGGGATTCTCCAGGCAAGAGCACTGGAGTGGGTTGCCATTTCCTTCTCCAATGCATGAAAGTGAAAAGTGAAAGTGAAGTCGCTCAGTCGTGTTTGACCTAAGTGTCCATTAACAGACAAATGGATAAAGATGTGGCATATTTATACAATGGAATAAGAGCCATGAAAAGGAATAAAATCTTGCTATTTGCAACAACATGGATGGCTACAGAAATTATTATGTTTAGTGAAAAAGGTCAGACAGAAAAAGACAAACACTGCATGATTTCACTTATAAATGGTATCTAAAAGGCAAAGCAAATGAACAAACATAGCAAAACAGAAGCAGAGTCATAGATTCAGAGAACAAGCAGTTGGCTTCTAGAGGACAGGGTTGTAGGGGCATGAAAGAAAGAGATAAGGGAGATTAAAATGTCAAAGCTTCCAGTTACAAAATGAACGAGCCATGAGGATGAAATGTGCAGCATGGAGAATACACGCTGCCACAATAATACTGCCACAAACACCGGAGTACCTTTGTATGGTGGTGGTAACAGGACTTATGATTATTTTGTAATATGTAGAAATATCAAGTCGCTATGTTGTGCACTGCAGCATCGTGCTGTAAGCCAATTATACGCCAGTAAAAAAAGTGGTAGGGAGAAATGGGTGAACTATTTTTTGTTTTGCTTTATTTTGTTTGGTAAACTGAATTTTTACTTTTTAAAATAAGTTGGGGAACAGAGCGGGGAAAAAAAGGAAAGAAAATAAATAACATAATTACTCCATTTGAGAACGTCCCTATGTAGAAGGAAGCAAAGATACTCACCAACACTGAGAAAATAAGTCTCTACCTAAAATAAGCAGGAGCAACTGAACTGTCTGGAGAAGCTGTTCAGTGTTTCAGCCTGGAAGTCATATCTTGGATAGATCTTGACGTATACAGTTGGCTTTAGCTTGCTAGAGAAAGTGTTAATGGAGATTGAGAGAAAGGAAGTTACTGTTAAATAACTGTTGAGTTTGGGGAAGTCTTTCATTATTTTCAGAAGCTTCATTTTCTTTGAATTAAAAGTTGTTAACACATTAGGACTCCTTACATGCAAAATTCTTCAAAATAGACTTAGTTCACAATCCCACTAGTAATTTATTTAGCACAATGAATCTAGTGTGTGTCATTACTTTAGAAGGGAATAATGAAATTCAACTCATATTTGATATGACAAATATGAAATTCATATCATATTTGATATGACAATATAACCTGTGTTAAGAGAATGTAGTAGTTGTCATTAGAATCCATAAAATTCAAAGTGCCAGTAGTGAACCCTATGTGTGTGTGTGTGTGTGTGTGTGTGTACCTATATGTGTGTGCACTGTGCTGTGCTTAGTCTCTGTTACATCCAACTTCATGCAACCCCATGACTGCAGCCCACCAGGATCCTCTGTCCATGGGAATTCTCCAGTCAGAAACACCAGAGTGGGTTGCCATGCCCTCATCAGGGAATCGCCCCAGCCCAGGGACTGAACTCAGGTCTCCCGCATTGCAGGAGGATTCTTTTACCAGCTGAGCCATCAGGGACGTCCAAGAATACTAGAGTGAGTATACTATCCCTTCTCCAGGGGATCTTCCTGACCCAGGAATTGAACTGGGGTTGCACTGCAGGTGGATTTTTACCAGGTGAGCTACCAGGGAATCTCCTATATGTGTATGTATGACCAAATGTAAAGTACACTTGAAATATACTTTAAAAATATGAGTGATATTTTATTGCCTTAATGATGAAGAGATATTTCACTTGAATATATGTTTTCTAGTAGATTTTAATATAAATATCACTTACTGTTCTCTTTTCTTGATGCTAATGCTTCCAAAACTACCTGGGATGCAGGACCAGGTTTTTTTTTTTACCTTAATTTCCAAATGTGACGTACAAAATTTTTAATAATGTATAGTATTAAATTGTTATGGAAGTTTTTTTTTTTTTTTTTTTGCCACTGGAGCACACCAGTCAGGTGGCCACCAGGCAATGCACAGTAGAGTTCTCAGCAACTTTCTTCTCAGTGTTCCTCTCACTGGCCCTGTGCCCTCACCATCCTCTGCTATTGTATATCAATATTCATGCACAATCTCAAGGTTGAAAAAGAATTCATGATATGATTTGAGGAGAGAAATTTCTCTTTATTCATGCTGCCTAAAATATCTTTGATGAAAATCTCAAAAATTCCATTACTAGAAAAGTCCTGATTTTCATAGAATCTGAGAATTCCTGGAAGAATGTTTTACAAGTTGCAACTCTCCTTCATGCTCATTAGCTCATTTTATTGTAACACAAACCCATTTAAGTTGGCAGGCGGTTATTCATTACTCCATTTCACAGTCAAAAACACCTGATTTACAGGTACCTTGCTCAATGTCTCAAAAATAATAAACACCAAAGCCAGGTATGGGGTACAGATGTTTCCAGACTTAAGAGATTCGCTTTCTCTGGTATGGTTTAAATTAATGATGGTGAATTTTGGTTTCTACTTTTAAAACACAGAAAATGTATAGTGAACTTTTGCTTCCTTAGCTACATAAGAATACAATTATTCATTGACTTCATATGCCTGCTCTTTTACACTGGAATTTATAGCTCAGATGTTTTCAATTATATAATACAAATTTGGTACTAAGACTTGGGTAGATTAAATAGTTGGAACATTTGCCCCAAATTCCCCAACACTTATGAAACTGATCTGTCAACTGTCTCATAGGATGCTTGCGCTGTGCATTTTACCCTTTGGCATTACCACACTGGCCAAGCAGCAAGCACCTTTCTGCAGATCGAGTGGCTCTGAACAGCTCAAACCGTCCTGCATCTGCTCTTGAAGACCACCACCCAGAGCCCTCTCTGCAGCCTCACTGCCTTGCAGTCCCTGCCCACTCAGCCTCTGACCTTTCTGTCTGTTTCAATATCCTTCTTTTTTTTTCATTTTAATACTTTTTTAATCTTTTAAAAATTTTTATTGACTTATAATTGATTTACAATGTTGTTTTAATTTCTGCTGTACAGTAGAGATGTGTATAAGAGACAGATTTAGCACAGTGAATCTAGTGTGTGTCATTACTTTAGAAGGGAATAATGAAATTCAACTCATATTTGATATGACAAATATGAAATTCATATCATATTTGATATGACAATATAACCTGTGTTAAGAGAATGTAGTAGTTGTCATTAGAATCCATAAAATTCAAAGTGCCAGTAGTGAACCCTATGTGTGTGTGTGTGTGTGTGTGTGTGTACCTATATGTGTGTGCACTGTGCTGTGCTTAGTCTCTGTTACATCCAACTTCATGCAACCCCATGACTGCAGCCCACCAGGATCCTCTGTCCATGGGAATTCTCCAGTCAGAAACACCAGAGTGGGTTGCCATGCCCTCATCAGGGAATCGCCCCAGCCCAGGGACTGAACTCAGGTCTCCCGCATTGCAGGAGGATTCTTTTACCAGCTGAGCCATCAGGGACGTCCAAGAATACTAGAGTGAGTATACTATCCCTTCTCCAGGGGATCTTCCTGACCCAGGAATTGAACTGGGGTTGCACTGCAGGTGGATTTTTACCAGGTGAGCTACCAGGGAATCTCCTATATGTGTATGTATGACCAAATGTAAAGTACACTTGAAATATACTTTAAAAATATGAGTGATATTTTATTGCCTTAATGATGAAGAGATATTTCACTTGAATATATGTTTTCTAGTAGATTTTAATATAAATATCACTTACTGTTCTCTTTTCTTGATGCTAATGCTTCCAAAACTACCTGGGATGCAGGACCAGGTTTTTTTTTTACCTTAATTTCCAAATGTGACGTACAAAATTTTTAATAATGTATAGTATTAAATTGTTATGGAAGTTTCTTTTTTTTTTTTTTTGCCACTGGAGCACACCAGTCAGGTGGCCACCAGGCAATGCACAGTAGAGTTCTCAGCAACTTTCTTCTCAGTGTTCCTCTCACTGGCCCTGTGCCCTCACCATTCTCTGCTATTGTATATCAATATTCATGCACAATCTCAAGGTTGAAAAAGAATTCATGATATGATTTGAGGAGAGAAATTTCTCTTTATTCATGCTGCCTAAAATATCTTTGATGAAAATCTCAAAAATTCCATTACTAGAAAAGTCCTGATTTTCATAGAATCTGAGAATTCCTGGAAGAATGTTTTACAAGTTGCAACTCTCCTTCATGCTCATTAGCTCATTTTATTGTAACACAAACCCATTTAAGTTGGCAGGCGGTTATTCATTACTCCATTTCACAGTCAAAAACACCTGATTTACAGGTACCTTGCTCAATGTCTCAAAAATAATAAACACCAAAGCCAGGTATGGGGTACAGATGTTTCCAGACTTAAGAGATTCGCTTTCTCTGGTATGGTTTAAATTAATGATGGTGAATTTTGGTTTCTACTTTTAAAACACAGAAAATGTATAGTGAACTTTTGCTTCCTTAGCTACATAAGAATACAATTATTCATTGACTTCATATGCCTGCTTTTTTACACTGGAATTTATAGCTCAGATGTTTTCAATTATATAATACAAATTTGGTACTAAGACTTGGGTAGATTAAATAGTTGGAACATTTGCCCCAAATTCCCCAACACTTATGAAACTGATCTGTCAACTGTCTCATAGGATGCTTGCGCTGTGCATTTTACCCTTTGGCATTACCACACTGGCCAAGCAGCAAGCACCTTTCTGCAGATCGAGTGGCTCTGAACAGCTCAAACCGTCCTGCATCTGCTCTTGAAGACCACCACCCAGAGCCCTCTCTGCAGCCTCACTGCCTTGCAGTCCCTGCCCACTCAGCCTCTGACCTTTCTGT
Organism: Raphicerus campestris; assembly: GCA_006410735.1. Taxonomy (NCBI): domain Eukaryota; kingdom Metazoa; phylum Chordata; class Mammalia; order Artiodactyla; family Bovidae; genus Raphicerus; species Raphicerus campestris. The sequence continues at coordinate 3,945 of SJYW01014850.1, read as the reverse complement.
CTGTTTCAATATCCTTCTTTNGCTCAGATGTTTTCAATTATATAATACAAATTTGGTACTAAGACTTGGGTAGATTAAATAGTTGGAACATTTGCCCCAAATTCCCCAACACTTATGAAACTGATCTGTCAACTGTCTCATAGGATGCTTGCGCTGTGCATTTTACCCTTTGGCATTACCACACTGGCCAAGCGGCAAGCACCTTTCTGCAGATCGAGTGGCTCTGAACAGCTCAAACCATCCTGCATCTGCTCTTGAAGACCACCACCCAGAGCCCTCTCTGCAGCCTCGCTGCCTTGCAGTCCCTGCCCGCTCAGCCTCTGACCTTTCTGTCTGTTTCAATATCCTTCTTTTTTTTCATTTTAATACTTTTTTAATCTTTTAAAAAATTTTATTGACATAATTGATTTACAATGTTGTTTTAATTTCTGCTGTACAGTAGTGATTCAGTTATTTATATATATTCTTTTAAAATAGTCTTTTCCATCATGGTTTATCATAAGCTCTTGAATATAGCAGAGAGAACTATATTCAATACCTTTCCTTCTTATTCTTCACCACAATATACTCTTGCATTCTTTTACTGTCTCTTTGCTCCTCTCTCCAGCCTGCTCCTCAGTGGATTCATTCTCCAGGTTCTATTCCTTCTCAGAGCTCTCTCTCCAGATGTGCTTACTCCTTCTGTTTATTGTAACTTTGGTGCTCCTTATTTAGCCTCCATCTTTTTCCAGAGCTCAAGAACCAAAAGTCTCACTGCTGAAAGGACACTTCTACCTAGATCTCCATCTAAAACTAGACTCACCATCTTTGCCAACCTGCCTATCTTCTCACTAATTTGAAAACTAATAATCTCTCTCTCCCAACTAGGAGAAGCATCCCAATTTACATATTCCAAACAAGCTGATTTTTATTAAACTGAGTTGGAGTAGAAGAAAAAATCTCAGAAGTATTTTCAGGTGTGCAAGGCACACATTCTCTGTGTGGGTTCTGTCAGAGTTCAAGGGTGAGAGAGTGGCCAGAGATTTCAACAGACAGCTGAACAAGAAATACATTTTCAGCAGTGGGTTAGGAATAAAGATCAGATTATAGTGGGCTAAGACACAAATAAAATATAAGATGAAACAACTAATATAGGAAGTTAATACAGTAATTTTGACTATGATAGAATGAGAGATGAGGGGAGTCAGAAATCCCAGTGCTACTATGGCATAAAGAGTAATAGAAGAGATTAAGAAATTTTAAATTATATTTTAACAGAAATTATAAAAATAGGAATCTTCTGGTTTTAAACTTCACTTTAAAACTTCAAAGCATGTTTTGAAAAATCTTTTTGTTCCACTAACCATCCTTCTACAATAAATGCAATAGCTGTTCCATGTTTCATTAATTGAATGAACCAAACATTTCATTGATTTCCTATATTTAACAGTTAAGTTATTTCCTGTTCATCCCATCACCTGAATAACACTCTCATGGATACATCCATAAATTACATCTTTAGGACCTATAACTAAAAACAACATATTGAATAAAAAATGAAACAATTTTGAAGAGATTAAAAACTGCCCTCTTGAGAATTTATAACAAGATACTCTCTCAATAACAACCCTGCATTTTCCCTAATCTTGAAATTATCGCTTAAACATGTATTTACACTCTTGACAAAAAGAAATAGCTTTGCTTTCAACTAAAAACTTTTAGCTATAAAATGGCATGAAACATCTTTCATGTTCTATATATTTATAATTCCCTGAATTTTTTTCATGCCCTTTGTTAGTTTTTCCATTGAGATTTTCATTGTAATTATTGATACACAAAATTCCTTACGGTTACTAAGCCATTGTGAGTAATCTTGCTTTCTGTAAGTATCACTAAAACCTGAAATAGGAGTGTCTCAACCAAAACAGAAACTTGATTCTCTGTGAACTGAAGGAAGCCTGGGGGAAGGCACTTGAGTACTCATAAGATAGCCCCAGGGGCCCTACCATCCTGCACCACTGCCTTCTGCATGTGGCTTTCACATTTAGGAGCACCTCACAAGCTGTCTTGGCTGCTGGGGCTCCAGTCATCACGTCTTCCTCTGGGACATTAGCAGAAGGAAGTGGAGAATAATGAAGAAGCAGGATGAGCCCACTCCCTCTCCTTTCAGTATCTTTCCTAGGAGTCCTCCCAGCACACCCACTCACTAGACAAAGCTTAGTCACTGAACACTCATAGCTGCCAAGATGCCCAGGCAATGGAGACTTTTTTTCCCAGATGGCTATGTATTCAGGTAGAAATTAGAGTTCTGCCACTCCAGGTTTTTCATGTACGTGTTGTTGGGCGAGGGAGTTCCAAATATTTATAGGATTTGCTATCTTTGTACTATATTTAGCTATGTAAAAGTGTCACTTTAAAATGTACTCCTGTAGTTAATCTCATATATTTTCTGATATAGAGCAACACTTAGATTTTCTCTTCGAGTCAAAATAATATTGGCATGCAGGTTTTTTTCTTGCTGTTTTATAGATTTTTATTCCTTTCACCTTTCAATCTTCAATCCACTTGGAGTTTATTTTAATACATGATGTCATGATAAATAAATAAGTAAATACACCAGCAAGAGTTAGATTTCCTGATACTGTTGATGGTGGAATCCAACTGTTCATATGAGCTCTTCCCTCCGCCTGCTCAGCACCACCTCAAGCCAAAGCATCACATTGTCTCTCCTTGGACCTTCTTCTGAACACCCTGTCTTCTCTGGCTCCTGCACTCCTCCACAGCCATACCTCTTCCAGAATATCACCTGCCACTGTTAGAGCCACACAATCTGCTCTTCATACTGCAGGACAATCACCCTTCACCACCACCAGCTTAACAAGACCCAGCAGTGAGAACACCTGCTGAGATCCTCTCCTGTGGCCACGCTGGCTCTGTGTCTTTGTCCCAGTCCTCATTTTGGGACCATATCCCTGGGCATCCAGGACATGCTTTCTACCTGTTTTCAGATGAAACCAAGAACCTGACATAACCAATCAACCTTGGCGTTTTTATGAGAGTTAGCAAACTTTTTTTTTAGCTTTTTTTCATATAAGCCTTATGTATTTCTTAGGAAATTTATACTTCTCTGATGATCATGAATCATTTTATTGTTGAAAAAATCATTTAATTGCCTCATTGTCTAATGGATTCTAACTACTACATCAGGAAGTTATTTATGAGTGTATAGGTATTTTTAGCAAACCACATTGCTGAACTCAAATATTGTAGTCTTTTTCAAATTTCTCTCCAGTTTTCCAGGAAGACCACGGTACCATCTGCAAATAATAACTCAGTCTGCTCTCCTTTCGGAATTCAGTTGAGTTAATTGTTGCTTTTTATTTCACTCCCTAGAATTTTTAGAATGACTTTGAAAAAAGGTGGTGATGGAAGGTCCTTTCTGCTGTCTTGGATTGGATTGTGGAGACTAAATTGAATGTGACCTAGTTCTGCGATATGATTGTTTTAGCAAGATGAGAAACTAAATTGCAGAAGTAGAGTCTGATTCTCAGCTTCCTAGACTGTTATCTAGAATGGCTATTGACTCTAACGCCTTCTACACCCTTGTGTTTTCTTAAGATACCTTAAATTTCAGAAACAATGACCTTGCTCTAGTGGTAGGTGAAACCAGAGGTTTCTTGCAGTGTTGGTCCTTCAGGGCCCTTTTGGACAATTCTTCTAAAGCCGCAGTGATAAAGAACCTGCCTGCCAATGCAGGCGATGTAAGAAATGCGGATTTGATCCTTGGGTCAGGAAGATCCCCTGGAGAAGGAAATGGCAACCCACTCCAGTGTTCTTGCTTGAGAAATCCCATGGATAGAGAAACCTGGAAGGTTAACGTCCATGGGGTCACGACTTAGCAACTGAACATACCCACTTCTAAACATGGATTCTCTGAACAAGGTTCGTTCTAGATTGATCATTCTA
>SJYW01014848.1:247419-260143 GCA_006410735.1 Raphicerus campestris | reverse complement strand
TGATCACTGAGGAAGGCTTTCTTATCTCTTCTTGCTATTCTTTGGAACTCTGCATTCAAATGGGTATATCTTTCCTTTTCTCCTTTGCTTTCACTTCTCTTCTTTTTATAGCTATTTGTAAGGCCTCCTCAGACAGCCATTTTGCTTTTTTTGCATTTCTTTTTCTTGGGGATGGTCTTGATCCCTGTCTCCTGTACAATGTCATGAACCTCCATCCATAGTTCATCAGGCAATCTGTCTATCAGATCTAGTCCCTTAAATCTATTTCTCAATTCCATTGTAGTCATAAGGGCCTTGATTTAGGTCATAGCTGAGTGGTCTTATGGTTTTCCCCACTTCTATTACTATAAGACATTCCAATTTATGGAATAAAGTCAGCCTTTCATATGCCCCACTCTGTCTAGCTATTAGAGCACAGGGATGGTTTATTTATTTATTTATTTTTACCAGTTTATTTTGCTTTAATTGAAGGATAATTACTTTATGGAATGTTGTGGTTTTCTGTCAAGTATCAGCAAGTTTAAATCATAGGTACACCCATGTCCCCTCCCTCCCACACTTCCATCTCCCTCCACATCCTACCCTTCTAGATTGTCACAAGCCACTGTCTGAGTTCCCTGAGTCATACAGCAAATTCCCACTGCCTATCTATTTTACTTATGGTATTGTAAGTTTCCATGTTACTCTCTCCAGATATCTTACCCTCTCTCTCCTCCCCGCCCNAATCTACTGCATAGGTTAGAAACCCTAAGGCTATGTGGAAAGTTCCTGAAAGCTTGTGAAACTCAGTCAGGGGTAATTTGGAGGGCGTGTAGAAGGTTTAAGTTTTCATACTTTACAGCCAAATCTCAGATTTAGAAAAAGTAATGGTTAAAGCATTTACTAGTTAATATGAAGATATACTAGAAAATATGCAGATAACATAATTCTTAGCTTGGTAAGAGCAAGGAGTCTTGGTATAGTGCCCTTATCTAGGTATAGTGCCGTCAACCATCATGTTCATTGTCTTTTGGGAAAGCTAACTTTTTCTTCTGATTTTTTTTTTTTTCTGGATGAATACTCTGATTTACCAGAAATAAGACAATGCTTACTATCATGTTTTTAAAAGTTCCTTATTTCTGCTAACACACTGATCCAGAGAGATCTTGGTCTCCGTAAGCCTTTCTTCTCTGTGAATATCCTATCCACCTTCCATGTTTTATTTCTCCTCCACAGACTCACCCGGTGCTCCAGCTGTCCCAGTTGCCGTGTCAGAGCATAATGGATAATTCACAGAGCTTCATTATCGTGAGTTAATCCTGTTGCAGTCTAAACTCCCAGTAGGTTCTAACTAAGGAAGTAATGAGTAAGCCAGGATCCAAAGGCGACCTCTAGCCCAGTTACCTTTTACAGTATGGCCCAGAAATTCAGTTTACAAAAAGCAGTCAGATTTGGATTAAAAGTATATNAGTCTAAACTCCCAGTAGGTTCTAACTAAGGAAGTAATGAGTAAGCCAGGATCCAAAGGCGACCTCTAGCCCAGTTACCTTTTACAGTATGGCCCAGAAATTCAGTTTACAAAAAGCAGTCAGATTTGGATTAAAAGTATATTTTAAGACAATTGAGGCAATTACAGGGAAACTTTTTTTTAACGTTCATTCTTTTGAACTGAACTGAAGCATAAGCAGAAAAGATTTCTTCATGAGATGGACACTTTTGTTTTTGTTTTAATTGAAACTGAAACTCGAACACAAGGATCTGCAAGAATATGAATTATACTGCATAGTCAGAGCATGTGGCAGCCTCACCTCAAAAAATAAAAAAAAATAAAAATGGGTGATGCTAACATTGCTGATAACATGTGTCACCTTCCTTAGGTAGCCCATGTAAGGAGGAGAGAAATAAAAAAGACTTGCATGCAAAAATAAAACCACAAACTCTCTAAAAGGAGTATCATAGAATGTGGTGGTAGTTATTACTGATATTCTGTAGTGGAGAAGCATTTCTATGTTTTTTATATTTATTACAAAATTCTCTAATATATAGTATGGTAGGCAAAATAGAGCCCCGAAGATGCCTACAATATCATCCCTGGATCCTGTGACTATATTACTTTACAGGACAAAAGGGAGTTTGCAGGTGTAATTGAGGAAATGAATTTTAAGATAAAGAGATGATCCCTGGTGGCTCAGAGGTTAAAGCGTCTGCCTCCAATGCGGGAGACCCGGGTTGGATACCTGGGTTGGGAAGATCCCCTGGAGAAGGAAATGGCAATCCACTCCAGTATTCTTGCCTGGAGAATCCCATGGACAGAGAAGCCTAGTAGGTTACAGTCCACGGGGTCGCAGAGAGTCGGACACAACTGAGCGACTTCACCTTCACCTTCACCCTGGATTAACCAGGTGAACCCAGCCTAATGAAAAGCAGAGAGCTATCTCTGGCTGGAGTCAAAGTGATGTGACAGAAGTTGGAGGGAAGAAGGTTTGAGAGATGTTGATCCGCTTTTGCTGAAGGGAGCCCACCTGGGAAGCATGAGCCATAAGCCAGATTATGGCAGCCTCTCGGATGTACCTAGAATGTATCTATCTGACAGCCAGCAAGGAAACTGAGAGCTCAGTCCTATGACTGAAAGGAATTCATCTGTCCTTAGAAGCACATTAGTTCCCCAAGCCTTGAGAAAGGAACTCAGCCTTGCTGACTAGTTAAAAATACTGGAAGTAGACGTCCCAATTGAACTATTCTATACTTGCTCTTCTGATCTCCATTCAAGTTAGCAAATTACAGAAGCAATAGAAAACTAATTCATATTTTTAAAATGAAATGTGATAAACATCTATGCCCACTGCTTAAATTCAGCAATCCTAAACATCGTCATATTACTCATTTATGTTGCATTTTGCTCAGTTATTTCAAAGTGCATTTTAGAAGTCCTGACTTAGTCACTAAGTACTTGATCATGCATCCCTTCAAAAAAATACTCTCTTATGTAAGCACAGTATCATTATCACAATTAACAAATTGAAAATACAATCAGTTCTGTTATAATGCTTACCATGAAATGTGAATTTGTTCCAACGCAATTAATACATTAGGAACAATTTGAGCATAACAGGACTTTGAATTTGCTTATGACCATAGTGTTATCAGCAAGCTTTAAATACTTCCAGCTTTTCTATTATTTGGAACAAGATCCAATCAAATATCAGGTTGCATTTGGTTATGTCTCTTAAATTTTATATGAAAACATACCTTTTTTTTTTCTTATGACACAGATTTTTTGTTTTGTTTTGTTTTTTGATTGGGTCAAATGTCTTAATAGACTATCTTAGATTGTTTCTGGGCTTATCTAATTGTATCCTCATAATTTAATTTGTTTCTTCCTTACACTTTCTGTAAAATGTTATTTAGAACCAAAGTTTTAATTACAGTCAATTATATATTTGGGAAGAGCAACTCACAGGTGAAAACTGTAAATAACCCCTCCTCTCCTTTCTTTCATCAACTGGATCTATTTGTTATTCTGTCTAAATTTCTACTGACAAGTCAAGAAAAATGTTTAATTCTTCCCTCTACCAGTTTTAAGAATAAGGAGTAGGTATAATAGAAATAGGAAATTTCTAGGGAAAACTCAAAAGTAATAAAAGAGAAGATTAGTATACAGTAGGTACAGGTATTTTTAAATGAATGTATCATAAATTAATGAAGTTAAAAGAGTAAACTAGAAAGATTTATTACTCATATGTAGATAACTGCTAATTTCCCTAAAAGAAAAAAATCTATAAATCAGTAAGAAAAATACCAGCATTTCTGTAGAAAAATGAGGAAACTGACTATCAATATAGAGAAATGTACATGACTCATACGTATTAATATGCTCAACATTTATCTCACCTATCCAGTTACCAAAGATCAAAGATGTATCAATGTACAACTTTTTTCAATGTGTAATAAAAATGATAAAATACACTGTGATTGAAATGTGTTTTCATGTGTTGCAGCTAAAAGTCGAAGTATATAAATACTTTATTAAAGGCTATTTGGCAATTTCTTTTTATTGTTGGAACTGGTATATGGATTTTTAATGTTTGTATATTAGAGTATATTTTGTATATTTTTCTTAAATTTTGTATATTAATATTGGAGTATAGTTGATTAACAATGTTGTATTAGTTTCAGGTATCCAGCAATGTGATTTAGTGACACATACACATTTATCTATTATTTTTCAAGTTCTTTTCTCATTTAGTTTCAAGTTCTTTTCCCATTTAGGTTATTAGAGAATATTGAACCGAGTTCCTGTGCTATACAATATATTTATATACACCACATCTTCCTATTGGTTATCTATTTTAAATATAGCAGTGTGTATGTGCCAAACCCAAACTCCTCCCTCCCCTTCCCTCTTCTTCCCTAGTAACCATAAATTCATTCTCTAAATCTGTGAGTCTATTTGTAACCAAAAATATGGGCTGGCTGCTCACCACCCAAAAACCAATAACGAGATCAGATTGGTGGACAGGAAAGCTTGCTTTATTTTGGATGCTGGCAACTGGGAGGGTTGGGGGAAGATACCTGTCCAAACCTCAACTCCCCTAACTCCCCCTACCCCTGACCATCAGTGGGCAAGAGCTTTTAGAGACAAAGGGAGGGGGCTACATACAGAAACAGTACAGTCAGCTCTAACCGTGGCCTTGAAATTGGTCATTGGTGGTCTGACCATTATCATCTTGTTTTCAGCACAGTTGATCTTCAGTTCCAGGTTTGATTTGTTTCCATTTTTTTGAGGCCAGTTCTCAGAATTATGGCAGTTTAGTCGGGAAGATCCCCTGGAGAAGAAAATGGTAACCCACTCCAGTATTCTTGCCTAGAGAATCCCATGGACAGAGAAGCCTGGTAGGCTACAGTCCCTGGGGTCGCAAAGAGTCGGACACGACTGAGCGACTCCACTTCTTCACTTCATGTCGCGGCTACAGTCTGGTCACCATGTAGTTAACTTCTTCCACCTGGTAGATGTTTCAGTATCTGCAAAACAGCTCACAGGCTATGACTCTGAATATTACCTATAGTCCTTGAATATCCTTAATAATTGAACTACTATTAGTTGATCTCCTTTGACTGTTTTCCTTTGTTTCTGCATTTTGTCACATCTCTGATTAAACTTATTCTTTGACTAAATCTTGTCCACAGACAAAAGGCAGGCAGAGGATGCGGGAGGCAAGGACCACAGGGTCCTTCTCCGGTTCATGTTTCTGTTTTTTAAATAAGTTCATTTTTATTATTTAAAAAAATTCCGCATGTAAGTGATATCATATGATGCTTATCTTTCTCTGTCTGACTTACTTCATTTAGTATGATAATCTCCAGGCCCATCCATGTTGTTGCAAATGGCGTTATTTCAATTTCATTCTTTTTAATGGTAGAGTAATATTCCATTGTACATATACATATGCATATGTATATACCACATCTTCTGTATCCATTCCTCTGCTGATGGACATTCTAGTTGTGTCCACATTCTTTATTATTATAAATAGTGGTGCAGTGAATATTGGGGTGCATAAACTTTTCAAATTATGATTTCCTCTGGATATAGGCCCAGGAGTGGGATTGCTGGATTAACTGGTAGCTCTGTTTTCAGTTTTTTAAGGAAACTCCGTACTGTTCTCCATGGTGGCTGCACCAACTTACATTCTCACCAACAGTGTAGAAGGCTTTGTTTTCCTCCACGACCTCTCCAGTACTTATTGGTAGACTTTTTGATCATGGCCGTTCTGACTGGTTTGAGGTGATAGCTCATTGTCATTTTAATTTGCATTTCTCTAATAATTAGTGCTGTTGGGCATCTTTTTGTGTGTCTCTTAGCTATCTGTGTTCTTCTTTGGATAAACATCTATTTAGGTCTTCTGCCCACTTTTTGATTGGGGTACTTTTTTAAAAAATTGAGCCAAATGAGCTGTTCGTAAATTTTAGAAATTAATCTCTTGTCAATCACATCATCTGCAAATATTTTCTCCCATTCTGGGTTGTGAGTTTCATTTAGTTTATGGTTACCTTTACCATGAAAAGCTTTTGTTTTTAAATAAACCCATTTGTTTACTTTTTCATTTGTTTCCATTACTCTAGGAAAGAAAAAAGGTATCATTGTTATTTATTTCAGACTGTTCTTCCTATATGTCCTTCTAAGAGTTCTATATTATCCATTCTTAAATTTAGATCTTTAATTCATTTTTAGGTTTTGTGTGTGTGTGTATATGGTGTTAAATTATGTTCTAATTTCATTGTTTTACATGTGCAGTTATCCAAGCACCATTTATTGAAGAGACTGGCTTTTCTCTATCATCTAGTCTTGCCTCCTTTGTCATAGATTAATTGATCATAGGCATGTGAGTTTATTTCTAGGCTTTCTATCCTGTTCCACTGGTCTATATTTTTGTTTTTGTGCCAGTACTATACTGTTTTGATGATTGTAGCTTTGTAGTATTGTCTGAAGTCAGGGAGCCTTATTTCTCAAGCTCTGTTTTTCCTAAGATTGCTTTGGCTATTTGGGGTCTTTTGTGTCTCCATGCAACTTAAAAAGTTTTTGTTCTGCATCTGTGAAAAAATGCCATTGGTAATTTGATAGGGTTTGCATTGAATACACAGGGCACTTGGTACTGATTATCAAAATTAATCCATATACTCTTTGAATCACTTCTCCTTAAGAATTTAGCCTATGGACATTCATATAGATTAAAGACTAATGTAGACTATTTCCATTACATTTTCAATAATAATTTGGTAATGGTCTACATGTCCATTAGTTAGGATTGAGTAAACAAATTTGTTCTGGCTTTTCAGATGAAGGGCTTCCCTCATAGCTCATTCAGTAAAGAATCTGCCTGCACTTCAGGAGACCCAGGTTCGATTACTGGGTCAGGAAGATACCTGGAGAAGGAAATGGCAACCCATTCCATTTTCTTGCCTGGTGAATCCCATGGACAGAGGAGCCTGGAAGCTCCTATATTAAGTGAAAACACATATTAAGTGAAAATGCAACATGCAGAACAGTGAAAATAGGCCAGAACTGACATCTATTAAAAATATAGGTATGTGTACAAGCATGTGTGCACACATCATATACACAGTCATTGCTGTCTGACTCTTTGCAACCCTATGAACTGCAGCCTGCCAAACTCCTGTGTCCATGGGGATTCTCCAGGCAAGAGTACTGGAATAGATTGCCATGCCCTCCTCCAGAGGATCTTCCTGACCCAGAAACTGAATCCAGCTTCTGGTGGTCTCTAATGTCTCCTGCATTAGCAGGTGGGTTCTTTACTACAATCTCCACCTGGGAAGCCCAACACAAACATACACATGCCTATCTGCAGAAGTAACTGATAGCAGTTTCTTCTTGGAATGAGAACTATGTGGCTGGGAGCAAGAACTGGAGAGAAATATTTTAATATATATTCTTTTGTACTTTGTGAAGGTTATGCTTTCTGGATGTATTACCTATCCAAAAATAAAATACGTGTGTATCACTTAATGGGTGAATCTTATAGAAGGGGAAAATTCAAGAACTTTGTTTTCATTTATGGAGACTAGAATTTAGATATCAAGGTGACAGAGGATTATGATCCCACTGAGATATGAGGAAAGAATCCTTCCTCATATCTTCTAGCTTCTGGTGGTCCCAGGTGTTTCCTGATCTGTGAGAAAATAACTCCAATCTCTGCCTCTGTCTTTACACTGCCCTCTTTTCTGTATGTTTTTGTAAATCTCGTCCTCTTGAAGAACACCAGTCACTGGATTTAGACCACCCCCTGCCCAACCTAGGATGACTTTATCACAAGGTGCTTAATTATGTCTGCAAAGACCCTATTTCCAAATGAGGTCACATTCTGAGGTTTCAGGTGATGCGAATTTTGGAGGGGACATGATTTAGCACAAAACATATTCCTGCCAGGGCAGCTGAGGAGGATAACATTCTGAGCTGCCATGAATGTAGGGAAAAGTGAAAGTTCTGTTGCTGTGAGAGAGAAGGCTAAACTGATTTAGAGGGAACAAGCTGTCTCTGGCTCCCTGCACTAGCTTGGTTTTATTTTTACCTCACTGTTTGGTCCCTTTTTTAGTCATTATGGTTTCTTTCCCTTTTCTTTTCCCCCTGAACTTTGTGTGTTGGAGAGCCTCAGATCCTAGTTCTTGAATTTCCCTAACTCTGGTTTCCCTGGATACGGAGTTTCATATCCAAAATCTTTAAGACCCTAGCTTCTCATCAGTGCCCTCACCATTGTGCCCAAGCCAGGACCACAGAGTGTGTCCAATCGTAGTTTCAAAGATCAGTCACTCTCGGAGCCTTGCTGTTCAGTCTGTGCATCCTATTTTGTGGCTCAAGCACTGGCTACTACACACATCTTCTAACTCCCAGCAGTTTAGTTCTCATTTTTTCCCTTTATCTGGAATTCTTCCAAATTCTTCTACCATGTTCCAACTCATTCTCTAACTGTCAGATAAATACAGCTTCCTGAGAGAAGCTTTCTCCAACCTATCACAAATTAGTCCATGCCCCCTATTATATACTCTCACCTTTTACTCTTTACAATTTTCCATCATAACACTTATTTCTATTAAATTGAATTCATCTATGCTATTGTGTACTGAATGAAAGGCAGCATGGCAGAGTGATGAAGAGCACAGGTTCTGGATCCAGTTCAACTGGGTTTAAATCCTGTCTCATAACCTCCTAGCTTTCTGACCTTGGACAAATTGCTAGACTGTCCTCAGCTTCCTCATGTGAAAAATAGGATGAACATAGTATATACCTGATGAGACAGCTGTGGGAATAAGGATATGAGCTTGTCCATATGTAGAAACAAACAGTTGANTTCTAAGAGTTCTATATTATCCATTCTTAAATTTAGATCTTTAATTCATTTTTAGGTTTTGTGTGTGTGTGTGTATGGTGTTAAATTATGTTCTAATTTCATTGTTTTACATGTGCAGTTATCCAAGCACCATTTATTGAAGAGACTGGCTTTTCTCTATCATCTAGTCTTGCCTCCTTTGTCATAGATTAATTGATCATAGGTATGTGAGTTTATTTCTAGGCTTTCTATCCTGTTCCATTGGTCTATATTTTTGTTTTTGTGCCAGTACTATACTGTTTTGATGATTGTAGCTTTGTAGTATTGTCTGAAGTCAGGGAGCCTTATTCCTCAAGCTCTGTTTTTCCTAAGATTGCTTTGGCTATTTGGGGTCTTTTGTGTCTCCATGCAACTTAAAAAGTTTTTGTTCTGCATCTGTGAAAAAATGCCATTGGTAATTTGATAGGGTTTGCATTGAATACACAGGGCACTTGGTACTGATTATCAAAATTAATCCATATACTCTTTGAATCACTTCTCCTTAAGAATTTAGCCTATGGACATTCATATAGATTAAAGACTAATGTAGACTATTTCCATTACATTTTCAATAATAATTTGGTAATGGTCTACATGTCCATTAGTTAGGATTGAGTAAACAAATTTGTTCTGGCTTTTCAGATGAAGGGCTTCCCTCATAGCTCATTCAGTAAAGAATCTGCCTGCACTTCAGGAGACCCAGGTTCGATTACTGGGTCAGGAAGATACCTGGAGAAGGAAATGGCAACCCATTCCANAGGCACTTGGTACTGATTATCAAAATTAATCCATATACTCTTTGAATCACTTCTCCTTAAGAATTTAGCCTATGGACATTCTTATAAATTAAAGACTAATGTAGACTATTTCCATTACATTTTCAATAATAATTTGGTAATGGTCTACATGACCATTAGTTAGGATTGAGTAAACAAATTTGTTCAGGCTTTTCAGATGAAGGGCTTCCCTCATAGCTCATTCAGTAAAGAATCTGCCTGCACTCCAGGAGACCCAGGTTCGATTCCTGGGTCAGGAAGATACCTGGAGAAGGAAATGGCAACCCATTCCATTTTCTTGCCTGGTGAATCCCATGAACAGAGGAGCCTGGAAGCTCCTATATTAAGTGAAAACACATATTAAGTGAAAATGCAACATGCAGAACAGTGAAAATAGGCCAGAACTGACATCTATTAAAAATATAGGTATGTGTACAAGCATGTGTGCACACATCATATACACAGTCATTGCTGTCTGACTCTTTGCAACCCTATGAACTGCAGCCTGCCAAACTCCTGTGTCCATGGGGATTCTCCAGGCAAGAGTACTGGAATAGATTGCCATGCCCTCCTCCAGAGGATCTTCCTGACCCAGAGACTGAATCCAGCTTCTGGTGGTCTCTAATGTCTCCTGCATTAGCAGGTGGGTTCTTTACTACAATCTCCACCTGGGAAGCCCAACACAAACATACACATGCCTATCTGCAGAAGTAACTGATAGCAGTTTCTTCTTGGAATGAGAACTATGTGGCTGGGAGCAAGAACTGGAGAGAAATATTTTAATATATATTCTTTTGTACTTTGTGAAGGTTATGCTTTCTGGATGTATTACCTATCCAAAAATAAAATACGTGTGTATCACTTAATGGGTGAATCTTATAGAAGGGGAAAATTCAAGAACTTTGTTTTCATTTATGGAGACTAGAATTTAGATATCAAGGTGACAGAGGATTATGATCCCACTGAGATATGAGGAAAGAATCCTTCCTCATATCTTCTAGCTTCTGGTGGTCCCAGGTGTTTCCTGATCTGTGAGAAAATAACTCCAATCTCTGCCTCTGTCTTTACACTGCCCTCTTTTCTGTATGTTTTTGTAAATCTCGTCCTCTTGAAGAACACCAGTCACTGGATTTAGACCACCCCCTGCCCAACCTAGGATGACTTTATCACAAGGTGCTTAATTATGTCTGCAAAGACCCTATTTCCAAATGAGGTCACATTCTGAGGTTTCAGGTGATGCGAATTTTGGAGGGGACATGATTTAGCACAAAACATATTCCTGCCAGGGCAGCTGAGGAGGATAACATTCTGAGCTGCCATGAATGTAGGGAAAAGTGAAAGTTCTGTTGCTGTGAGAGAGAAGGCTAAACTGATTTAGAGGGAACAAGCTGTCTCTGGCTCCCTGCACTAGCTTGGTTTTATTTTTACCTCACTGTTTGGTCCCTTTTTTAGTCATTATGGTTTCTTTCCCTTTTCTTTTCCCCCTGAACTTTGTGTGTTGGAGAGCCTCAGATCCTAGTTCTTGAATTTCCCTAACTCTGGTTTCCCTGGATACGGAGTTTCATATCCAAAATCTTTAAGACCCTAGCTTCTCATCAGTGCCCTCACCATTGTGCCCAAGCCAGGACCACAGAGTGTGTCCAATCGTAGTTTCAAAGATCAGTCACTCTCGGAGCCTTGCTGTTCAGTCTGTGCATCCTATTTTGTGGCTCAAGCACTGGCTACTACACACATCTTCTAACTCCCAGCAGTTTAGTTCTCATTTTTTCCCTTTATCTGGAATTCTTCCAAATTCTTCTACCATGTTCCAACTCATTCTCTAACTGTCAGATAAATACAGCTTCCTGAGAGAAGCTTTCTCCAACCTATCACAAATTAGTCCATGCCCCCTATTATATACTCTCACCTTTTACTCTTTACAATTTTCCATCATAACACTGATTTCCATTAAATTGAATTCATCTATGCTATTGTGTACTGAATGAAAGGCAGCATGGCAGAGTGATGAAGAGCACAGGTTCTGGATCCAGTTCAACTGGGTTTAAATCCTGTCTCATAACCTCCTAGCTTTCTGACCTTGGACAAATTGCTAGACTGTCCTCAGCTTCCTCATGTGAAAAATAGGATGAACATAGTATATACCTGATGAGACAGCTGTGGGAATAAGGATATGAGCTTGTCCATATGTAGAAACAAACAGTTGATACATGTGACATGTCATTCAGCATGGAAGAAAAATATGTTTCTATGAGTGATACAACTTGAACTTTAGATATTATAAAAGCTGTAACTTAAAATTGCAGATGGCTTGAGGCACGATTCCATATAAGGAGCAAGGGCTGTGCTTTGCTGGAGCACCCGTGAAGAGATACTCCACGCCCAAGGTAAGAGAAACCAAAGTAAGATGGTAGGTGTTGCAAGAGGGCATCAGAGGGAAGACATACTGAAACCATACTCACAGAAAACTAGTCCAATTAATCACACTAGGCCCACAGCCTTGTCTAACACAATGAAACCAAGCTGTGCCTGCAGGGCAACCCAAGACAGGCAGGTCATGGTGGAGAGGGCTGACAGAACGTGGTCCACTGGAGAAGGGAATGGCAAGCCACTTCAGTATTCTTGCCTTGAGAACCCCATGAACAGTATGAAAAGGAAAAATGATAGGATACTGAAAGAGGAATTCCCCAGGTCATTAGGTGCCCAATATGCTACTGGAGATCAATGGAGAAATAACTCCAGAAAGAATGAAGGGATGGAGACAAAGCAAAAACAATACCCAACTGTGCACGTGACTGGTGATAGAAGCAAGGTCTGATGCTATAAAGAGCAATATTGCATAGGAACCTGGAATGTCAGGTCCATGAATCAAGGCAAATTGGAAATGGTCAAACAGGAGAAGGCAAGGGTGAACGTTGACATTCTAGGAATCAGCGAACTAAATGGACTGAAATGGGTGAATTTAACTCAGATGACCATTATATCTACTACTGCGGGCAGGAATCCCTCAGAAGAAATGGAGTAGCCATCATGGTCAACAAAAGAGTCTGAAATGCAGTACTTGGATGCAATCTCAAAAACGACAGAATG
>SJYW01014848.1:191506-243321 GCA_006410735.1 Raphicerus campestris | reverse complement strand
CTCAGATATGCAGATAACACCACCCTTATGGCAGAACGTGAAGAGGAGCTAAAAAGCCTCTTGATGAACGTGAAAGAGGAGAGTGAAAAAGCTGGCCTAAAGCTCAACATTTAGAACACGAAGATCATGGCATCTGGTCCCATCACTTCATGGGAAATAGATGGGGAAACACTGGGAACAGTGTCAGTGTCAGACTTTATTTGGGGGGGCTCCAGAATCACTGCAGATGGTGACTGCAGCCATGAAATTAAAAGATGCTTACTCCTTGGAAGAATAGTTATTACCAACCTAGATAGCATATTAAATAGCAAAGACATTACTTTGCCAACTAAGGTCCATCTAGTCAAGGCTATGGATTTTCCTGTGGTCATGTATGGATGTGAGAGTTGGACTGTGAAGAAGGCTGAGCACCAAAAATTAATGCTTTTTAACTATAGTGTTAGAGAAGACTCTTGCGAGTCCCTTGGACTGCAAGGAGATCCAACTAGTCCATTCTGAAGGAGATCAGTCCTGGGATTTCTTTGGAAGGAATGATGTTAAAGCTGAAACTCCAGTACTTTGGCCACTTCATGAGAGGAGTTGACTCATTGGATAAGACTCTCATGCTGGGAGCGATTGGGGCAGGGGGAGAAGGGAACAACTGAGGATGAGATGACTGAATGGCATCACAGACTCGATGGATGTGAGTCTGAGTGAACTCCGGGAGTTGGTGATGGACAGGGTGGCCTGGCGTGCTGCGATTCACGGGGTCGCAAACAGTCAGGCACAACTGAAGAACTGAACTGAACTGAACTGATAAGTTTCTTTAGAAAGGCTCCGTATACGTGTGAAAAATACTGCTGCTGCTGCTGCTGCTGCTAAGTCACTTCAGTCGTGTCCAAGTCTGTGTGACCCCCACATATGGCAGCTCACCAGGCTCCCCCGTCCATGGGATTCTCCAGGCAAGAACACTGGAGTGGGTTGCCATTTCCTTCTCCAATGCATGAAAGTGAAAAATCAAAGTGAAGTTGTTTAGTTTTGTCCAACTCTTCGTGACCCCATGGACTGCAGCCTACCAGGCTCCTCCATCAATGGGATTTTGCAGGCAAGAGTACTGGAGTGGGGTGCCACACAGATAGTCTCAAATTCCTATTTTCCCCCTTGTCTTATTCAAAATATTGGCTTGGGTACAGAATACTATGATTCTACCTTTCTATGAGCCAGAAATGAGTAGGAAATCAAGTTTTGACCAATGACAAGGGTTCAGAAATACCTGAGAGGACTTTTCATGCCAAATCAAAAGACAGATCCTTCCAGGAGAAGACCTAAGTGGTGGTTACTGATGCCTCTGCTGATCTTCCCTGCCCAGAATTCATGAGATCCAAATATTTAAGAATGGTAGAATAAGTGAATGAAAAGAGCCAGGTTCTTGATTACTTTTTTTGTACAACTATATTAGCCCCGGATGCCCACACTGGACTTATTATGTGAGAAGCATTAAAGGCTAAGTGAACATACAATAGATGGGGAAACAGTAGAAACAGTGTCAGAGTTTATTTGGGGGGGCTCCAAAATCACTGCAGATGGTGATTGCAGCCATGAAATTAAAAGACATTTACTCCTCGGAAGAAAAGTTATGAGCAACCTAGATAGTATATACAAAAGCAGAGACATTGCTTTGCTGACTAAGGTCCGTCTAGTAAAGGCTATGGTTTTTCCTGTGGTCATGTTTGGATATGAGAGTTGGACTGTGAAGAAGGCTGAGCACCAAAGAATTGATGCTTTTGAACTGTGGTGTTGGAGAAGACTATTGAGAGTCCCTTGGACTGCAAGGAGATCCAACCAGTCCATTCTGAAGGAGATCAGCCTTGGGATTTCTTTGGAAGGAATGATGCTAAATTGGCCACCTCATGGGAAGTGTTGACTCACTGGAAAAGACTTTGGTGCTGGGAGGAATTGGGGGCAGGAGGAAAAGGGGATGACCAAGAATGAGACGGCTGAATGACATCACTGACTTGATGGATGTTGAGTCTGAGTGAACTCCAGGAGTTGGTTATGGACAGGGAGGCCTGGTGTGCTGCGATTCATGGGGTCTCAAAGAGTCAGACACGACTGAGCAACTGAACTGAACTGAGACATACAATGGCCAGACTAAATATAGGAATAGAACTCTGGTTCACAAATGAAGCCCAGAAAGCCAAACCCCACTCTGCAACAATGAGCCTAGAAATGGTCAGAACTTAGTCAAGGGTTCGTGATACTGTTTTTGCTTTCTGTCCTCATTCAAACTCATGATCAACCAGCAAAAGTCAGAGTTTCCCTTCAAACCAATCACATAAGATGACCTATTCCTAGAGAGCCTGCCTCCAGCTTCCCTAGGTCAATAACCTTCAATCAGAGCACAAGTGAAAACTTGTCTTTTTTTTTTAACTATAAAATCTTCCCACTCCTCCAATTGCCTTTGAGTCTCTGCCAAATGCAAATAACAATGTCTGACTCACTTACTATAGAAAGTTCTGAATAAATAGTCTGTTTTTCTCATTTGGATGATCTTCGTTTGTTTTCACAACCTCTTATGTGTTTAAACATCTGTTTGCCAGTTTTTCTGTTACTCAAGGCTAAGCGAAATCTTGATGTACCATTATTGTTGATGCTTTTAATGAGCTATTTTACTAATAAGACAAGGAAAACTATTCCTTAGTGCAGTGTGTCTCAAACTTCAATATGCATATAAACTCCCTGGGTGTCTGATGTAGTTGGTGTGGGTGAGGCCCAAGTCTCTGGTTCTAATAAGTTCCCAGGTGATATCATTGCTACCTATCTGAGTACATTTTGAATGGCAAGTCCACAGTGGATACCTTCCAGCAAGCATTTAGATCTCCACCTTCAATTTTATAATTAAAAGTATCAATTTTCCTTTCTGTTGGGGGAGAGTGATGCTACGAGGGCATGACTTCAGCCAAAGAAATAAACATGGCATTTCATGTTCTCCTTGACCCCAAACTTGGTTCTTTCATGTCTGAGACCTCTCTAGGTTTCCCTTCTAGACATTCTGGGTAGGCAAAGTCAAAAAGTTTAATAAAAATGCACTAGAAAACCACACATCCAATCTGAATCCCTCATTCAAACACTCTTTGTGAAAAGCAATGAGAAGTCCGTTCTTGACATTCTAGTTGCTGCAGGGCTTGACCACCCATTGGTCATACAATCTGGTCTTTCAGTATCAAAATGATGACACAGCAGTGCTTCAGTAATGAGAGGAAAATGTTTCTAGAATGAGCCTGTAAAATCCTGAGTCTCCAACAGATAAATCTGAGAATGAGAGAGAGGGGAATTCATCAACAATTTCAGTATAGCCACATTTTTTACTTTCAGAACAAACATACAGCATTTCCCAAATCACTCCCTTATGTAAACACTATAAGAAAAGAGCACCCCACTATAATAAATAATTAGTCTGTTTGTTAACATCACAGAAAAGAATGCTGTGTATTTCTGAGGGAAGCTTTAAGTTCTGAAGACTAAGCCTGAAATTTTGTTCAAACAAAATCTTGATTAAAGGCCCTGTCAAGAGAAGAAAACTTAGAATCCAGTTCTTACCTTTTTTCCAGGTATTTTGAAATGCATAAAACTCAAATAGGAGTTTCCCACAATCCCTAAGCAGGCACAGAAGCTGTCTCCAGTCTCAATTTTGTGGCAACGTGGCTTTAGATATACTATGAACAAATCTACCAAGAATACATAGTTTTGAGAATTATAAATCAGACTAGCTGACCCACTCACAGAAAATAAAGCCATTATCATAACTTTCTCACCAGCATCTAAAAGTCACCAAAACATGAAAGCTTATTATACCTCCTGATATGCAGTAAATAGATATTAAAGCATGTGGACTTAGCAATTACATCTTAAAGTGATGATCTGACAATCTTTGTGCTTTCTGAGAGCATAGTAAAAATAAATATATCCTTAAATGTGGTAGATGATCAAGACAGTCTACTAAATTTGACTAAAATCTTGATGGTCTTCTTTATGCCCTAACATCCATTTTCTTACAGGATTTACATTAGAAAATGTGTGATTGTGAACCCTTTCCTTGCCCCTTTGATATGTAAATCTTCCTAAAATTTTCTTACCATTTTCACCACCCAGAAATGTCTGTCTGAAGGACTTGGGTGTCATCTCTTTGAAATAAAGTCAAGGAAACAACCATAGCTGTGAACAGGAACACAGAGGCCTCAAGGCTCTTTCTTTTGGAGGAGCTTCTACTTCCCTGAAGGGTGAAGCTCCTCATCACTCATTTAGCTCCTGCTTCTGGGAGAGCTCCAGGAATACCTGAAAGGGGGAAAAGAAATAAACACAGGGATATCAAGCTGCCTCCTATAGTGAATGCAAAGTATCATACATTCATATTCCATGGATGATATAAAATTACTAAAGCTGACCCATGTGCTCCAAGGTAGACCATGGGATGCTGTCCATATACAGGCTGAAGCTCTGGACCCACTTCCCATTCTCTGTAGACTTGTAGGAGCCTAACTCCTATGAGTTCCTTGCTCCAGGTTGTGAAACTACCTCCTGTTGGGAAAGTTGACTCTTCTTTCTGGTAAGGCCAACTAGGAAACACAAATGACCTAAGACTCTTCTTCAACTGAGTTGAGTTCAGACTGTGTTCTGGCCTCTCCTCTGTTGCAATAATCTTGAAAATTTTCCTTGCCTGTTGAACTTTATCCAGTGCAATTTTTCCTTTGATGTAGGCAAACATTTAATTATGTAACTTACTAAATAAATGCACCCGTGTTCTCTAACATGTTCACCATTTAAGAGAAGTAATGAAAGGGGGCAGTTTTCCAAATACTGCTTACAGTCCCCACCACAGCAAAACTGTTAGCATTCTGGATTAGAAGATGACACCAATGAACTGATGTAAGCTTCACAACAAAGATGTTAGGTTTATACCATATTGGAGGTAAAATGTAAAGAAATAGAAGTATAGAGGGGAAAGGCACACTTCCTGTTGACTCTCTCTCCCACACTTTGCAGTGAGGAGAGTCTGGAATGTAAATCAACAATTGGAATTCAGTATGGTAATTGATTTTCAGGAGTACACGCAATGAGTCTTTAGAAGGTCAAAGGGAGTATCTAATTTAGATCAGGGAGGTGTTAGAGAGCAAGTGACATTTTAATTACAATTTGAAGGATCAGTGGGTATTAACCAGGCAGAAAGTTAAAGAATAGTTTACCTAGGTAGCAGGACCAACATGCACAAGCCATGGAAACATGAGAAGGCAGAGCATAACCTGCTGTTGGAAAAGACTGAAGGCAGGAGAAGAAGGAGATGACAGAGGATGAGGTGATTGGATGGCATCACTGACTCAAAGGACATGAGTTTGAGCAAGCTCCAAGAGTTGGTGATGGATAGGGAAGCCTGACATGCTGCAGTCCATGGGGTTGCAAAGAGTTGGCCACAACCGAGCCACTAAACTGAACCAAACCTGAGACCATGTGTTGCTGAGTGGGTAAATTTGTTCATAGTGTGTATGTGGCACCTTTAATTCTTGTTCCCTCACCCCATAACATATATATTAGCTAGTGCATTCAACTTCCAAAACAAGATCTATCCCCTTCTCACCATCTCTATCCTACTTAAGTTTGAAAACGAGAATACATTTTAAGGTTTTGACTTCAGAATCGAGCCTCTGTGGCTTGAGCAAGATCATAACAGTAGTAAAATGGTTAACATAGAATTCAACCACTTCTCATCTCCCCTATCATGACTTCCCTAGGCAGCTACCATAGTTTTTCCCTGGGTCATTGCATAGCTTCCCAACTAGTCTGCCTGCTATCACTCTTCACTCTCCTACAATCTCATCCTTGGACTACAGCCAGAATCCTCCTGTAAACCTGTAAATCAGGGTCATGCTTTTGGTTAAATTCTTAGAGTTGCTTCACATTGTCCTTAGAATAAAATCTAGACTTTTTTTTTTTTTTTTTTTTTGGGGAGCATGAATATGTTTGTTCTACTCCTTTGGTTTCATGAAACGTTTTTACAAAGGTACTTTTAGGCTTTTGCCTCATTTTAAAACCCTAATCATGAAAGTATCTTTAATTACTGCATCAATAAATTGGGAAGAGAACTGACCACAGATGGCTCAACCCCTCCCTTCTTCTTGGGATCTGTAGGCTTGTGCAGAACTTGCCCACAGGCCTGCTCTCTGACAACCAAAGAAAGGTTCTTGGCCCCAGCGGATATATTTGGATGACTGGCTCCTTATTTGAGAACACATCTAAAATGTCAACCTGTCTAAGGTAAGCCTTTCATCCCTATTACTCCTGTAGAAATCACTTATTTTACTTATAATATCACTCATTACAATGAGATTTCCTTCATCATTTGTTTTGTATTGGTTTTGGATCTTTCCACACTGGAAAGCAAATCCGTAAGAGCAGGAATCTTTTCCTTCTGCATCTCCAAAGGCCAGAACCATACCTAGCAAAGGTGGACAAATAATTGTTCTGTAGATTCAATCTACAGAAGTAAAGAATGGCTAGATAATGAAAAATAATTCTGTCTAACTAAGGGCCTAAAATTTCATGGCATAAAATCTTTGCTCTCTTCAAATAGAGGATTTTAAAAATTAAAAATTTAAAGCATTGTTCAAAGTTTTGAGAACTGAAAAATAAAAATAAAAGGAATTTAATTCTCAAATAATAATTTTTATAAATTATAAATGATTAGAAAATAATTAAAAATTTAGCCATGAAGCTATGCAGGATATATGCTGCTGCTGCTACTGCTGCTAAGTCACTTCAGTCATGTCCGATTCTGTGTGACCCCATAGATGGTAGCCCACTAGGCTCCTCCATCCCTGGGATTCTCCAGGCAAGAATACTGGAGTGGGTTGCCATTTCCTTCTCCAATGCATGATGGTGAAAAGTGAAAGTGAAGTTGCTCAGTCGTGCCCAACTCTTAGTGACCACATGGACTGCATGCAGCCTACCAGGCTCCTCCAGCCATGGGAGTTTCCAGGTAAGAGTACTGGAGTGGGTTGCCGTTGCCTTCTCCAGCAGGATACATTCTAGTTGAAAGATATNGTGAAGTTGCTCAGTCGTGCCCAACTCTTAGTGACCACATGGACTGCATGCAGCCTACCAGGCTCCTCCAACCATGGGAGTTTCCAGGTAAGAGTACTGGAGTGGGTTGCCGTTGCCTTCTCCAGCAGGATACATTCTAGTTGAAAGATATACATCAATAGACAATGTAGGATTTGGTTACATAAAAAATGGTCACCTTTTGATTTATTGCCTAATATCCTTAATAATGTAAATTTACTGCTTACCTATACTTAAGAGCCTGAGAAATGTAATTAGGTTCTCTATCCCATGTGAGTAATCTCTAATTTTCATATTCATTAAATCACTTTTAATCTCACACATGAAAATACGCTACTGCTCCTAGTTGTCTAAGCAGGAAGATTCATTTTGTAAATGAAAGCAGCTGTAAAATGACTCATTAATCTCTATAACATCATAGGTGATTCAAAGGACATGATTTTAAAACAATTGTCTACCTTGTACTATGTAAAGACAGTTTTTAATTTATTGTCAATATCTCCTGGTCATTTTCTAGTGGTTTTAAGATAAGTCTCAGCTAATGTATTTAGCTTGACTTAGAAAAATCTAACTCTTCATATATCTGAGGCAAAGATATTGATCTTCCTGAATGACTGTTTAAATTCCGCAATCCATATTCTTCAAAAGAAATATATTAATAGATCTGAAGATCTTTGGGAATTACAAAAACAAGAGATAATTTCTTCTCTTAACACTTTATTCCACTGATACCCTGTAATCTGTCCTCTCTCAGATGAAGTTTGGGTAAGGTATCTGGGTAACAAGACTATCATTGCTGCTTTCAAAGTGACATTTGATTAAGCCAAGCACCCAGGGCTTTTATTTAAAAGGACTAGATTCTTATGCTAAGAAGTTAATCCTTGTGTTTCTGATTCAATTACATTTGCAGATTAAACCAGGACTTTTAATTCTATCTCTTCTTCCATAGATGATTACTTTGAGGGAACTCTGATAGTCTAAGTCACATTTGCTGTTTATTTTTGGAGATCTTCAAATAAAGTAATGGAGGTAGACTTAGAAACCATCTTTCTCTATTTTTATAAGGTAAGGAGGTTATTGCATTCTTTTAGCAATTGATTATTATCCATTTTGTCAATGTTTCTAAAACTTAAAATGTACAAACCACTTTGAAAAAACAATGTCTTAAAGACTATTGATATTAAAATAAATTTTTTTGTAAAATGACTTCAAATTTATACAAACACAAAACCAGATGTAAAATCATTTCATTTATATAATTTAACTACTATAAGCCTGAAATTAATTTAAATATTTAAACACTAAAAAAATAGTTACAGTTTTATTTTGTGATGGATGAGGTTGTGTCCTGGAATTAAATTGACAAGGTTGGGATTTAACAGTTAAAAGATGGAGCCTCAAGACTAGTTCTATATGTCAGAATTCCTCAGTTTTAATTTTTAATTCAGAACATGGATTTTTGCAAAAATATGGTAGGAATCCATTAATAATTCACATTTTGTTTGCTATTTCAGAAAACTCAAGGTAACTACCACTTACAAGTCATGGCTATCAAGCTGACATTCTCAAATGTCAGTTTCAAAAGTCAGTCTGAAAACTTTCTCATTCAAATTGATATTAAACCCTGGTAGCTCAGATGGTAAAGCGTCTGCCTACAATGCAGGATACCCAGGTTCAATCCTTGGGTCAGGAAGATCCCCTGGAGAAGGAAATGGCAACCCACTCCAGGACTCTTGCTTGGAAAATCCCATGGACTGAGGAGCCTGGACACAATTGAGTGACTTCACTTCACTTCTGAATGAAAATCTAATCATTGATAGACTTTGGAAAATAATTATAATTTCATATTTTTCCCATAGCCCCTGCTAATGAAATGCTATAAATGATCTATACAAATTAGGTTTACTATAACTCTGCTCACAATGTTTATGGACAGTGCAATTTCAGCACAGCTTCTTCACGCTTGCTATACCTATATTACTTTGACTCTCAATTTTCCACTGATGTTCTCTGAACTACATCAATACCCTCCTTTACACAGTACCTTGATGCTGGGAAAGATTGAGGGCAAGANGAATTGGTGCTTTTGAATTGTGGTGTTGGGGAAGACTCTTGAGAGTCCCTTGGGCTGCAAGGAGATCCAACCAGTCCATCCTAAAGGAAATCAGTCCTGAATATTCATTGGAAGGACTGATGCTGAAATTGAAACTCTAATACTTTGGCCACCTGTTGCGAAGAACTGACTTACCAGAACATACCCTGATGCTGGGAAAAATTGAAGGAGGGAGGAGTTGGGGACAACAGAGGATGAGATGGTTGGATGGCATCACTAACTCAATGGACATGAGTCTGAGTAGACTCCAGGAGTTGGTGATGGACAGGGAGGCCTGGCGTGCTGCAGTCCATTGGGTCTCCTAGAGCTGGACACGACTGCACGAATGAACTGAACTGACGTGCCTGGTGATTTTCACACTTAATCTCACTTAATCCTCACACCCTCCTTGGCCAATCAGGACACAAGAGTCCAGATAAATTACATATCTTGCTCAATCCCACAAACTAATAATTACTTCAATCACTTTTCAAACCTAGTGTTTTCTTTCCAAAAAGGAGGTTCTTTCTCCTAAAGATTTAAAAAACCCATACTGTCAAACTTAAGGGATCACCATCACTTGTGAGTTTTATTTTTCCCCCCAAAGACAGAAAAATTTTAGGACTTCCCTGGCATTGGTAAGGACTGGTGGTTAGGACTCAGGTCTTTCACTGCCATGTAGGAGTTATAGTGTCATAGTGTCGTAGTGAAAGGTGTCCACCCTAGTGTGGTGATATTTATTTGTCCCTGGCTACTTTTCTATTAATGAATGGATAAATGAAAGAATGAATGAAAAAATAAAAGCTAATATATTCCTGGACATAAAATCTCTATCTTTAAATCAATCCAAGTTTAGATGATTCTCTTTGCAACTGGAGTAAGATAGTATTACACTGACTAACTTCTATAAGCTTTCATTGAAAAGTTCAGATAACAGGGAGCAGAGACCTGGACTATGTGCCTTACAGAGCTAACCCTCGAAAATGTATAGCTGGTTACGGCTAATATTACTAAGTACTACATAACTTTGAGCATCATGAGCTACAATGCAAGGCCAGGCCCTGAGTGATATGATATACAAATAAAAGTCGGGTAAAAAAATGTTCTATTTATTCTNTGACCCTTGAAAATGTATAGCTGGTTACAGCTAATGTTACTAAGTACTACATAACTTTGATCATCATGAGCTACAATGCAAGGCCAGGCCCTGAGTGATATGATATACAAATAAAAGTCCAGTAAAAAAAAGTTCTATTTATTCTACTTGCCAGTTTTTTGTGGTGTGTGTGTGTGTGTGTGTGTGTGTGTTTTAAGGTGGAGGAGGGAAATTCACAACCAAATTTGTGGGCAGTGATTTTCCTTATGGACTACTAAAAATGATGCTTAAACTATTTTTTATACCTCACTCTCATTTATTCATTAAGCTAATTATTATCACCACCTCCTGTTTTTAACATTGTCCTGGATTTTAGAGAGTATGCCAAGAACTATTCTTTATTTTTTGCATGTTGTCCTGAGGAATAATGAATATCAGTAGAGATAATAAAATGGGAAATCATGCAACAAAAGCAAAAATTCAAGGGAGTATAGAGACAAATGCTAAATTAATTGCCCCTCAGCTTAAATATAATTGGGAATAGTGGCTGTCACACCCTTTGTAACATACAGTACAGTGAGCAGCCACCCAAATTCTATTTTCTCCAATTATTCTTCATTTATATCTTTGACAAGAAGAATAGTAATTCTTGTCAAAAAGTCTTACGAAAAGGAAGCATGAGAGGGCTATGCAAGTGCTCTCAGGTTGCAACAAAATGTCAGAACCCTGAAACTTCAAAGTGATAGTGAGTGTCCCAAAAATGTTCCCCAGGTGTGTTTCTATTTAGTCTTTATTAAGACTATTGGAATAAAATTATTCTACTCATAAGCCTCTCATAACTTNATGAAAAGGAAGCATAAGAGGGCTATGCAAGTGTTCTCAGGTTGCAACAAAATGTCAGAACCCTGAAACTTCAAAGTGATAGTGAGTGTCCCAAAAATGTTCCCCAGGTATGTTTCTATTTAGTCTTTATTAAGACTATTGGAATAAAATTATTCTACTCATAAGCCTCTCATAACTTAGGAAAACAGAGGCTAAAGATCCAATTAATCACTTCACAATCACTCTTCATTCTTGCCANACGAAAAGGAAGCATGAGAGGGCTATGCAAGTGCTCTCAGGTTGCAACAAAATGTCAGAACCCTGAAACTTCAAAGTGATAGTGAGTGTCCCAAAAATGTTCCCCAGGTGTGTTTCTATTTAGTCTTTATTAAGACTGTTGGAATAAAATTATTCTACTCATAAACCTCTCATAACTTAGGAAAACAGAAGCTAAAGCTCCAATTAATCACTTCACAATCACTCTTCATTCTTGCCAGAAAAGGCACAACACATTTTAAGGGTACTATGTTTAAATGGTACTATAATTTTTTTGCAAAAGGGTTAGCAAAAGGACTTTTTAAAGTTGATATTCTACCAAATAAACACATGAAAATACGCTGCGAAACAGTTTTGTGTTGAATCTCTTTACTCTTATTTCTGATAGAAGCATNGGTACTATATTTAAATGGTACTATAATTTTTTTGCAAAAGGGTTAGCAAAAGGACTTTTTAAAGTTGATATTCTACCAAATAAACACATGAAAATACGCTGCGAAACAGTTTTGTGTTGAATCTCTTTACTCTTATTTCTGATAGAAGCATCATAAAACAAATTTATGTCTATATGAAAAAGTTTCACTAAGATTGTTATATTTTCATTAAATATTAGATAAATACTATAATTTATGGTACAATTCTTTCTAATAATGAATGTTAAGTTAAATGTAGAACTCTTGGAAATGTATTAAGCAATTAAAAAATTATCCATTTTTTTCAACAAGATAAGTGTTATAGGTGCCTACAGTTTTCCACTTATTTTTGCCCTGTTAGGAAATGTTAATGAATAAGCAAAATTTGTGTGCATTAATATGCTATGAGGGAAAAAGTCTTGTTCTTTTTTTAACATTTCAANGAACTCTTGGAAATGTATTAAGCAATTAAAAAATTATCCATTTTTTTCAACAAGATAAGTGTTATAGGTGCCTACAGTTTTCCACTTATTTTTGCCCTGTTAGGAAATGTTAATGAATAAGCAAAATTTGTGTGCATTAATATGCTATGAGGGAAAAAGTCTTGTTCTTTTTTTAACATTTCAATTTATTTTGAAATTGTCTACTAGCATTTCATATTTACAAGCTTTTTATTTTGTCAGTTGTAACTAAGTCATCATTATTACAATGGCATAGGGGTCAATATTCCATCAGTTTTCCAGATTATTTTCTTAGTTGAGAGATATATGGACCATTTGGTTGTGCAATTCTTTTATCTTATTTCCAGTAACTTCAGAAAAAAATTATACCTTAAAAGTTTACTGTAGAAATGAGACAGTCAAAGAAGAGACATACAATCCACAAAGAGAAGTATATTAGAAAATGCCAGTATGCTAATTCATTTAGTGAACACCTCGTATATGCCAGGGACTGCAGTAGTCACTGGGAATACAAGGGTGAGCAAGGCTGACCTTGTATAGATCTTCACAGAACTTCAGACTGGTTGGAAATGGAGAAGAAAAAATTCCAGGATCCAAGACAGGGCACAACCAAAACCTTAAACTAGCAAGTCCTCTGACAGAAATGACAAGAAAATAGGCTTGACCTAATGGAAGATAAAATCAGAAAGCAGTGAGATAAGGTGATAGAGAGAATGAGGAACAGATCATGTATGGCTAGAATAACAGGACTGATGCCTTTGAATAAAATGGAAAACTGAATTTTAGACATAGTCTAATTTCTGATCCACATCAAGCTATAAACAAATTAACTACTCAATGAATTTACTAAAATCAGAAGTCTGCATATTAGCATTATTTGATCATGTTGCATTTCACTATGATCATTTTTTATTTTAGTTTTGGACATTTTGAATATAGCATTTCAAAATGTAGATGGTATGCTTTTCTTTTTTATTTTGGAGGAAGAATTTGAAAAATGTAGTTTGTCAGCTGATAAATAAACTCCAAAAAAACATAAAAGCATTGTAGAAAAGGTAACATTCATTCACTTAAAAACTTTTTTTGGCATCTGCTTGTACTAGGCAGCACTTCTATGTCTCAGGTTTAAGATGAGGAACTAAAAAGAAAATGCTTCCACCTTCACAGAGTTTTCACTGAAGTGGGAGAGACACATAGAAAGAGAATAAGCAGATTATCATATGATACAATGGCAGGAGATGTGTGCAAGAAAGAAGAAAGTAGAACAAGCATAAAAAGGGATGGAGATGGTAAGTGGGCAGCATAGATATTTTGGATACAGTGAGCAGATGGGAATGTCAGAAGAGGTGACACTTGACCAAAGACCTGAAGGGAATGAGGAATGATCGCATGAGGATCCAGGTGTGTGAGGACACAGGAGAGCTTCCAGGAGGAGAGAACAGGGAGGGGAAATTTGCTGAGGTGGGAACTTGACATGCTGGAGAAATGACAGGGAGGATGATGTGACTCTGAGCAAAGACAGAAGTGAGAGAAGGATTGAAAAGTCATCATGTAGGGCTTTGTGTGCCTGTGTGCTCAGTCGGGTCTGACTCTGTGATCTCACGGACTGTAGCCTGCCAGTCTCCTCCGTCCATGGAATTCTCCAGGTAAGGACACTGGATTGGGCTGCCCTCTCCTTCTCCAGGGGATCTAGCGGATTGAATCCACACCTGTTACATCTCCTGCATTGGCAGGTGGATTGTTTTACCACTAGCACCATCCCAGGCCTTTGTAGACCACAGTAAAACAATTGAATTCATTATAAATATCATGGAAACCAACTGGACAGTTCGGAGCAAAAAAGTGATACAGTCTGATTTGTGTCTTGAAAGGCTATCACTCCTGTTTAGGGAAGAAACTATAGAATATGCTGATAGAAATAGGTTAAGTAATTAAAAGGCATTTAGTAGTAATCTAGGTAAAAGACCAGGAACAAGGAAGTGTGGTGCATGGAAGTGGGTATATGGAAGTGTGAAGGTGGTTCTAATTGGCTACATTCAGAATGTAATTTGAAAAAGGACAGACAGAATTGTTAATGGATATGATTGGTGAAAGGAGAGAATAAGTAGAGTTCTTATTTGGGGTACACACAAGTGAGTATGTAGTCTTGTCGTTTATTGAAATAGGTACTGTTAAGAGAGGGATAGATTCTATGGGAAACAAAAAATAATGAGATTGAGAACTGAACAAATATAGGAGAGATGTTCTTATTCAGAGCAAAAATAGAAAGTAAAATCAGGAAGGGGAAGACAGAAGTCTTAAACGAGAATTTAAATGCAGTGATTGTATTTGAGAGAAATTACAACTTTTAAAAACTTTTAAAAATCACAACTACTTGACTTTGTAATTGAACAGATCTATTGTCACAGACAAGGAAATATCTTCACATCTTTGGCAGACTTTACATTGAAGAGACATTATATTATCATTATAGTATACTCCCCTGGAAAATTGCTTTAATAGTATATGAATATGTAATTTGCTTGACAATGATAGTAGATCTGTGCATTTGTGTCTTATGGTTGAGCCTGAAAGAGAAGGGACAGTAATCTAAGTGCCTTTCATCACAAGTAAGGTGATGCCAGCCTAGAAGATAATGAACTTCCACGGGGTGGACAAACAGCCAACATGCTGTTATATGCGACCAACGTGTCCTCCCAGAACAATTTATTACTCAGAAGTTTTTAATTTCCCAAAGGGGAAAGAAAGCCTTTCATGGGCATAGGTTTCTTTAGTGAATGCTTATGACAGAGCATTTCCTCTTCATTCTATGTCACAAAGCTGCTTATCTATTAGGAATGGGAAAAGTCAGCTTTGATAAGTTGGAAGCCTATTTAAAATTCTCTAGCTCAGAGCCATTATCTCAGTGCCTTTTAGAGTTTCACATTCCCTGTTTTCAAGCTACAGGGAAAATGTGACGAAAGTTATGCCTTCTAACATAATACAGGGCTTTGATTGCTAGAGTTTGTTTGCAAAATAATTTATAAGTCACAGATATTGATCACATTAATTTCCAACTGCAGGTTTTTAAGCTATAAAATAAATAGAGTTGGTCATAAAAGGAAACACAGAAAGACCACCAGATGCACATCAACCCCTAACCCATTTTCACAATATTACAGCTACTCAGACTTTTGCTTTCCAGCAGTACCACCCCTCATTTGGAAGGATATAGCTTATTAGGTGTTTGATCTTTTATCAGTATCCTATGGAGGCTAATGACAGTTCAAAGAGAGCTGTAATGATCTTACCATCACATCTGGGGGAAAAGCCAAAAAGAGAATCTAGAATCTTGGAAAACAGTAGAGCTAAAAATCAAATCTAACTGCTTTCCAACATTGTCTAGCTTAGAACATCAAAAAAGGCATGAAAATACAATTGGGAGATTTTCTTAGAGCTAGCAGATGAGTCGTTATATGACTTAACACAAAAGCAAATTTTGAATAATTGCAAGCTTCAGTTCAGTTCAGTCTCTCAGTCGTGTCTGACTCTTTGTGACCCCATGAATCTCAACACGCCAGGCCTCTCTGTCCATCACCAACTCCCGGAGTTCACTCAAACTCATGTCCATCGAGTCGGTGATGCCATCCAGCCATCTCATCCTCTGTTGTCCCCTTCTCCTCCTGTCCCCAATACTTCCCAGCATCAGGGTCTTTTCCAATGAGTCAACTCTTCACATGAGGTGGCCTAAGTATTGGAATTTCAGCTTTAGCATCAGTCCTTCCAATGAACACCCAGGACTGATCTCCTTTAGGATGGACTGGTTGGACCTCCTTGCAGTCCAAGGGACTCTCAAGAGTCTTCTCCAACACCACAGTTTAAAAGCATCATTTCTTCGGTGCTCAGCTTTCTCCACAGTTCAACTCTCACATCCATAAATGACCACTGGAAAAACCATAACTTAGACAGACCTTTGTTGGCAAAGTAATAGCTCTGCTTTTTAATATGCTATCTAGGTTGGTCATAACTTTTCTTCCAAGGAGTAAGTGTCTTTTAATTTCATGGCTGCAGTTATCATCTGCAATGATTTTGGAGCCCCCCAAAATAAAGTCTGACATGGTTTCCACTGTTTTCCCATCTATTTCCCATGAAGCTTAGGCAACTCCTAAACTTTATGACGTTTACCCATCCACAAAACTGTCGCTTAAGACCTTTCTATTGTTTACCCCAAATTACCCCTCCTCATCAGCAAGCTGAGTCTGATACATTTAAACCTAGCTGCCTTATGGAGCTATTTCACATTTGTGTGCCTGCCTGTGTGGTTGCTAAAGTCATGTCTGACTCTTTGTGACCCCATGGACTGTAGCCTGCCAGGCTTCTCTGTCCAAAGGATTTTCAGGGAAGAATACTGGAGGGGGTTCCCATTTCCTTCTCCAGAGTATCTTCTGGACCCAGAGATTGAACCCACATCTCCTTCACTGGCAGGTGGGTTCTTTACCAATTGAGCCACCAGGGAAGCCCAAAAAGTTTTGAAATATAGGTCACTTCAGAGACCTCTCAGTGATTCCACTCTGTAGAGCAGACGATTTCTCAAATCATGTTGTCATTCTTTTTGTTCATACTAATTTCTGGACCATCTAGGCTGGCCCCTCTACTGTATAAGGCTCTTTCCACAAGACTGAGCTTTTGCTTCTGTTTGTACTGATGTTATTTCTTTGTCTCGAAGGAGGAAACAGAACAGGCTCTATCTTGAAAGCAGGACTCCAGACTGTGGACATTGAGCTATATGCTCAGTGTCTATGGAAATGACATACCAACTGGAAAGGCAGGCCCCCTAAAGGAAGAGCCCCAGGGCTCGAATCTAGATTCTCCATCGCCTAAAAAAATACCCTAATTATCTGTGTAACCAAATAGAATCATACATTCTATTATGCTTATTGGGGTATGACCACAGGCCTATTGATAATTGTCCACTGTTAACTACCTAGGTAAGGTATATGCATCACCGGTTAACTCTGTATCTTTCTTTTTCCTTTGTTCAGACTAGTTTCAGAGAATTTGGGAACATGGCTTTGCACACATACACTTAGGGTATAAAAATTTTTCACAAAAACTAGTCAGGGTCCTTGGCTAAGAGGAGACTCTGTCTTGGGCCTGCCTGTGTAATAAACTGCACTCCATTATCTGCACTGTCCTTCTGAGTGAGTGTTTCCCAGAATGCATGGCTACAACAGTCTCAGTCCACTTCATGTTAAATGGAAATAGTAATAGCTGACATTCGATATTACCTAGAACAAAGTAGCCGTTGAATAAACGTGAGCTAGATTAGCAAGATGATTCTATATAGGAAGACACACCACTTCTGCCTCGGAAAAGTTCTAAATTTAAATAACTAGAGGGAATGGGGTTTGCTAAGGAAATAATGACTAAGTATCTCTGAGCAGAACTGGAGAGAAGCTAGGCACAGGCCCTGCTTGTCATCACCCTTGATTCCTGGAAATTCTCACAATTGAAAGAACTAGTGATTAAGCTTTAAGATCTGAATTATCTAATATTTGAGAAAACATTCTCTATTAGCTCCAAATTTATTTCTTTAAAAAGAAATCATCTTTCCTTAAAATACAAAGTTACTATTATTACTGCTTCTACTAGAATCATATCATGCTGATCAAAGCTATTTGACTGAATCATTATATAAATGGACTATGTACTTTCATTTGTGATGTTCATGGAGGAGCATAGGAGAGAGACTTAGAGACTTTTATATCAGGACTTTGAGGGAGAACAGGGATGGTGGAGCCTTGGGTTGTAACTTTGGGCAAATGAGATCTTAGCAAGTCCAATAACCTTGGATCAGCACAGTTCCCTCCCTTGGCTTGACTAAACTTTAGACCAGTTTTGTCCTGACTATAGGCTCCCAACTCCCTTTTCTTATAGCATTTACTTTAGACTACTTGTAATTGGATGGTGGGAGAGCATCATCAATTCAATGGGCACGAGTCTGAGCAAACTCCGGGAGATAGTTAAGGACAGGGAAGCTTGGCGTGCTTCAGTCCATGGGGCTGCAAAGAGTTGAACATGACTGAGCAACTGAACAAAAACAACTTGTAACTGCAAATTCATTTCCTTCATTTTTAAGTGTAAATCTTTGAAAAAGCCTCTTACCAGTTTCACAACCCAGGGATATCTTTCTCAAGAAACTGGGAGACATCATTTTGAAATATTAGCAAGGAAGATAGAGCCTCTTATCTCCCAGTCTCTGTGGGAGGGTAGGAGCCTAACTCCTGTGGGTGTCTTGGTCCAAGTTTAGAACTACCTTCTTTCAACTTTACCTTTCTTTTGGGTAAGAGCAATTAGCAAACACAGGTAGCCTAAGAGTCCCCCCAGCACACACCCTCCCACCACAACATCCACACACACAGTCTCTTAAAAACTCTCCCACCCTTCCTTTCCTCCTAGTTAAGTATCCAGACTCAATGTGTTCCCCACCTGCCTATGTCTGGCAATAATATCAGACTAAAATCAAATTGTTTGCCAATTGTATCCAGTTGAAAAAATTTTAACACCCTACTGCCCATACACCAAGAAAGGAACAGAGTTTAGTCTTAGAATCCTACTNGTCTCTCAGTCGTG
Source organism: Raphicerus campestris (assembly GCA_006410735.1). Taxonomy (NCBI): domain Eukaryota; kingdom Metazoa; phylum Chordata; class Mammalia; order Artiodactyla; family Bovidae; genus Raphicerus; species Raphicerus campestris. Next base: position 224,457 of record SJYW01014848.1, on the reverse strand, counting down.
TCTGACTCTTTGTGACCCCATGAATCACAACACGCCAGGCCTCTCTGTCCATCACCAACTCCCGGAGTTCACTCAAACTCATGTCCATCGAGTCGGTGATGCCATCCAGCCATCTCATCCTCTGTTGTCCCCTTCTCCTCCTGTCCCCAATACTTCCCAGCATCAGGGTCTTTTCCAATGAGTCAACTCTTCACATGAGGTGGCCTAAGTATTGGAATTTCAGCTTTAGCATCAGTCCTTCCAATGAACACCCAGGACTGATCTCCTTTAGGATGGACTGGTTGGACCTCCTTGCAGTCCAAGGGACTCTCAAGAGTCTTCTCCAACACCACAGTTTAAAAGCATCATTTCTTCGGTGCTCAGCTTTCTCCACAGTTCAACTCTCACATCCATAAATGACCACTGGAAAAACCATAACTTAGACAGACCTTTGTTGGCAAAGTAATAGCTCTGCTTTTTAATATGCTATCTAGGTTGGTCATAACTTTTCTTCCAAGGAGTAAGTGTCTTTTAATTTCATGGCTGCAGTTATCATCTGCAATGATTTTGGAGCCCCCCAAAATAAAGTCTGACATGGTTTCCACTGTTTTCCCATCTATTTCCCATGAAGCTTAGGCAACTCCTAAACTTTATGACGTTTACCCATCCACAAAACTGTCGCTTAAGACCTTTCTATTGTTTACCCCAAATTACCCCTCCTCATCAGCAAGCTGAGTCTGATACATTTAAACCTAGCTGCCTTATGGAGCTATTTCACATTTGTGTGCCTGCCTGTGTGGTTGCTAAAGTCATGTCTGACTCTTTGTGACCCCATGGACTGTAGCCTGCCAGGCTTCTCTGTCCAAAGGATTTTCAGGGAAGAATACTGGAGGGGGTTCCCATTTCCTTCTCCAGAGTATCTTCTGGACCCAGAGATTGAACCCACATCTCCTTCACTGGCAGGTGGGTTCTTTACCAATTGAGCCACCAGGGAAGCCCAAAAAGTTTTGAAATATAGGTCACTTCAGAGACCTCTCAGTGATTCCACTCTGTAGAGCAGACGATTTCTCAAATCATGTTGTCATTCTTTTTGTTCATACTAATTTCTGGACCATCTAGGCTGGCCCCTCTACTGTATAAGGCTCTTTCCACAAGACTGAGCTTTTGCTTCTGTTTGTACTGATGTTATTTCTTTGTCTTGAAGGAGGAAACAGAACAGGCTCTATCTTGAAAGCAGGACTCCAGACTGTGGACATTGAGCTATATGCTCAGTGTCTATGGAAATAACATACCAACTGGAAAGGCAGGCCCCCTAAAGGAAGAGCCCCAGGGCTCGAATCTAGATTCTCCATCGCCTAAAAAAATACCCTAATTATCTGTGTAACCAAATAGAATCATACATTCTATTATGCTTATTGGGGTATGACCACAGGCCTATTGATAATTGTCCACTGTTAACTACCTAGGTAAGGTATATGCATCACCGGTTAACTCTGTATCTTTCTTTTTCCTTTGTTCAGACTAGTTTCAGAGAATTTGGGAACATGGCTTTGCACACATACACTTAGGGTATAAAAATTTTTCACAAAAACTAGTCAGGGTCCTTGGCTAAGAGGAGACTCTGTCTTGGGCCTGCCGGTGTAATAAACTGCACTCCATTATCTGCATTGTCCTTCTGAGTGAGTGTTTCCCAGAATGCATGGCTACAACAGTCTCAGTCCACTTCATGTTAAATGGAAATAGTAATAGCTGACATTCGATATTACCTAGAACAAAGTAGCCGTTGAATAAACGTGAGCTAGATTAGCAAGATGATTCTATATAGGAAGACACACCACTTCTGCCTTGGAAAAGTTCTAAATTTAAATAACTAGAGGGAATGGGGTTTGCTAAGGAAATAATGACTAAGTATCTCTGAGCAGAACTGGAGAGAAGCTAGGCACAGGCCCTGCTTGTCATCACCCTTGATTCCTGGAAATTCTCACAATTGAAAGAACTAGTGATTAAGCTTTAAGATCTGAATTATCTAATATTTGAGAAAACATTCTCTATTAGCTCCAAATTTATTTATTTAAAAAGAAATCATCTTTCCTTAAAATACAAAGTTACTATTATTACTGCTTCTACTAGAATCATATCATGCTGATCAAAGCTATTTGACTGAATCATTATATAAATGGACTATGTACTTTCATTTGTGATGTTCATGGAGGAGCATAGGAGAGAGACTTAGAGACTTTTATATCAGGACTTTGAGGGAGAACAGGGATGGTGGAGCCTTGGGTTGTAACTTTGGGCAAATGAGATCTTAGCAAGTCCAATAACCTTGGATCAGCACAGTTCCCTCCCTTGGCTTGACTAAACTTTAGACCAGTTTTGTCCTGACTATAGGCTCCCAACTCCCTTTTCTTATAGCATTTACTTTAGACTACTTGTAATTGGATGGTGGGAGAGCATCATCAATTCAATGGGCACGAGTCTGAGCAAACTCCGGGAGATAGTTAAGGACAGGGAAGCTTGGCGTGCTTCAGTCCATGGGGCTGCAAAGAGTTGAACATGACTGAGCAACTGAACAAAAACAACTTGTAACTGCAAATTCATTTCCTTCATTTTTAAGTGTAAATCTTTGAAAAAGCCTCTTACCAGTTTCACAACCCAGGGATATCTTTCTCAAGAAACTGGGAGACATCATTTTGAAATATTAGCAAGGAAGATAGAGCCTCTTATCTCCCAGTCTCTGTGGGAGGGTAGGAGCCTAACTCCTGTGGGTGTCTTGGTCCAAGTTTAGAACTACCTTCTTTCAACTTTACCTTTCTTTTGGGTAAGAGCAATTAGCAAACACAGGTAGCCTAAGAGTCCCCCCAGCACACACCCTCCCACCACAACATCCACACACACAGTCTCTTAAAAACTCTCCCACCCTTCCTTTCCTCCTAGTTAAGTATCCAGACTCGATGTGTTCCTCACCTGCCTATGTCTGGCAATAATATCAGACTAAAATCAAATTGTTTGCCAATTGTATCCAGTTGAAAAAATTTTAACACCCTACTGCCCATACACCAAGAAAGGAACAGAGTTTAGTCTTAGAATCCTACTAGCTCTGATCCTTTCTTAACAGGTTTGTAGGCCTTTGTAGGTCTGCCCCCTGCTTCATTTCTGCCAAACGAATGAGGCAGAAGATGACCTGTTCATGTGGGCATTCGTCAAGCTCTGCACCTTCCGGGTTGGAGGCACCATCTTAGTTTTTTATTTTAATAACAACGTGTTTCTGCTGTCAATAAAGTGAATCAGTTATATGTATAGATTATATATATACATCCCTTCCTCCCACCTCCTGTATCCCACCCCTCTAGGTCATGACAGAGCACCAAGCTGAGCTCCCTGTGTTATACAGTAGCTTCCCTCTAGTTACCTAGACACCTTCTTTTTCTTTCTTTCTCCTTCCTTCCTTGTTCTGCCCCCTCCCTCTTCCCCTTCCCATTTTTTCTCTTCTTTCCCTTCCCCCCCTTACTTTAGTGACAGTTANGTTATACAGTAGCTTCCCTCTAGTTACCTAGACACCTTCTTTTTCTTTCTTTCTCCTTCCTTCCTTGTTCTGCCCCCTCCCTCTTCCCCTTCCCATTTTTTCTCTTCTTTCCCTTCCCCCCCTTACTTTAGTGACAGTTACTCATTTTTCCTGAAGGCTCCACCATCTCTTTAATGAGTTCAGTCTTTCAGAAGAAAATAAAATTGATTTTATTCTAATGCAAAGGAATTGGCTACANCTCATCTTCCCAAAGGAGAAATGAAACTTTGGCCACCACTTCCCTAGGAGAAGGAAATGGCAACCCACTCCAGTATTCTTGCCTGGAGAATCCTATGGACGGAGGAGCTTGGTGGGCTACAGTCCACGGGTTGCAAAGAGTTGGACACGACTGAGCAACTTCTCTTTCACTTCACTTCCCTATGAACAATTCAAGTGTAACTCTCGTTAAGTGAGAGTGTGGCAGGCAACCCTGCAGACTAACAGCATCAGCATCCTGGAGATTTCAGAGACACCAAATGCCAGATCCTATCTAGAACTACTGGATCCAATCTACAGAGCCATGAGGATCCCAGGTGATTCCAGTGAACCCTAAGGTTTGAGAAACCCTGGCATAGAAAGCAAACTCTGGAGTCAGAATAATAATGGTGGCAGTTCAGGATGGTGAGTCCAGTAGATTCAAGCAAGTTATCAACAATGCTTTAACAGATAAGGAAACAAGGCAATGAGAAGTAACTTGTCTNACCCTGGCATAGAAAGCAAACTCTGGAGTCAGAATAATAATGGTGGCAGTTCAGGATGGTGTGTCCAGTAGATTCAAGCAAGTTATCAACAATGCTTTAACAGATAAGGAAACAAGGCAATGAGAAGTAACTTGTCTAAAGGCACAAAGTTAATGCAGACATACCTTGTTTTATTGTCCTTCACTTTATTGCACTTAAGATACTGCTTTTTTTTTTACAAATAGAAGCTTTCTGGCAACTCTGCTTTGAGCAAGTCTATCGGTACTACTTTCCAACAGTATTTGTCCACCTTATTTCTCTTTGTCATATTTTGCTAATTCCTGCAATATTTCAAACCCTCCACCAGTGAAAATAATACTCTTTGATGAAGATTCAAATGATGGTTAGTATTTTTCAGCAATAAAGTTCTTTATTATTTTTCATATAATGCTATTGCACACTTAATGGAGTATAATATAAACATAAATTTTATATGCAGCGGAAAGCCAAAACATTTGTGTGACTTCCTTTATTGCAATATTTGCTTTACTGTGGTTGTCTGGAAGCAAACCTGCACTGTAGCTGAGATACACCTATGAATCGAAAAGGAAGTTAAATAATAGTTCAGTTCAGTTGCTCAGTTGTGGCTGACTCTTTGTGACCCCATGAACTGCAGCACACCAGGCTTCCTTGTCCTTCATCAACTCCCCAAGCTTGCTCAAACTCATGTCCATCAAGTCGGTGATGCCATCCAACCATTTCATCCTCTGTTGTCCGCTTCCCTCCTGCCCTCAATCTTTCCCAGCATCATCCCAGGTCTTTTCCAAGTAGTCACTTCTTCACATAAGTACTGGAGTGTTGGAATTTCAGCTTCAATATCAGTCCTTCCAATGAATATTCAGGACAGATTTCCTTTCGGATTGACTGGTCTGATCTCCTTGCAATCCAGGGGACTCTTAAGAGTCTTCTCCAACACCATGGTTCAAAAGCATTAAAATAACACCTAAATTGAAGTCCTGAGTCTGCTACTTACTGGCTCTAGGAAACCTTGAACAAGTTACCCAAACATTCTGAGGCTTTCTTATCTAAAAAATAGAGGTGGTGTATACATTTCACAGTTGTTATGTAGATTAAATGAGATTACCTGTATAAAGAATCACATATGTTGATATTATTGCTTAGGTTTAATGCTTCTGATAATCTCTGGGAAAAAAGTAGTCATTCTGTTCAAGAATAAATATATTCAGTTATCCTTATGTTAGATGTGAGATGGGAGTGAAGGTAACCATTACAGGTATGCGAGAGAATACTGAGAGGAATTTACTTAATTTTCAGATCTTTGGCTGTGGAAATACATGATATTTCTCTAGACAGTCTAGAGAAGAAATTAACAGGTCTGAGACTTTAAAGAGAAAATGAAAGAAGTCATGGGAGGGAATTTTAAACCAGCATCTTTTGTTGCCAATTAGCAGACAATTTTAACTTAATGTTTGCATAAAGCCCTGAGGTGTTGTAAGTTAGCATAATCAATCATTTTGCTTTGTGATTTGCCTTAGGTTCCCCCCCCCCTTTTTTTTTGTTTGCTTTGTTTCTTTTTTGTTTTTTAGCAAGTGGTTTACTCAATAGGGAAGAAGATGAGAGACATAAAAAAGTAGAACCTGTTAAGAAGTTGTGAGGTTAAAATCATGTTCCTAGAATCCTGGTTCTATACTAGGCCTGCCAAGCCATGAGGCAAACTGAGAAGTCTCCTGCAGTGTTTTCTAAGAAACCCAATACAAAAAGAAAAGAAACAACCTAAAAGCAAGCAGTATGATGTGTAAAAGAAGTCATGCTGCTGCAAAGACCCTCCCTTGTTTTAACCAGTGCACACACACTATGAGTGCACAATTCACCCTTATACACACACACACACACACACACACACACAAACATACACCCTTATATCCATTCCCCATTTATCTGCCTCCAATATTTTGCTTTGCTGGTAACCAAAGTAGAGGTTCTGAAATTACATGGAACATTTGAAAATTTTTTAAAAAGACTCAAATTTCCTTTAAAATATATTTTTGCTTTGAATTTTATCACCAGGCACATGTAACATGGGGCATGCTACAGTCTAGGCAGGGGACCTTGCTAGGGTTCCTCATGCCATTTAAACCTCCAATTTCTTAATTATCACCTACTTCCTACTCCATAGAATGAACCCNCTGAAGTCCTGAGTCTGCTACTTACTCGCTCTAGGAAACCTTGAACAAGTTACCCAAACATTCTGAGGCTTTCTTATCTAAAAAATAGAGGTGGTGTATACATTTCACAGTTGTTATGTAGATTAAATGAGATTACCTGTATAAAGAATCACATATGTTGATATTATTGCTTAGGTTTAATGCTTCTGATAATCTCTGGGAAAAAAGTAGTCATTCTGTTCAAGAATAAATATATTCAGTTATCCTTATGTTAGATGTGAGATGGGAGTGAAGGTAACCATTACAGGTATGCGAGAGAATACTGAGAGGAATTTACTTAATTTTCAGATCTTTGGCTGTGGAAATACATGATATTTCTCTAGACAGTCTAGAGAAGAAATTAACAGGTCTGAGACTTTAAAGAGAAAATGAAAGAAGTCATGGGAGGGAATTTTAAACCAGCATCTTTTGTTGCCAATTAGCAGACAATTTTAACTTAATGTTTGCATAAAGCCCTGAGGTGTTTTAAGTTAGCATAATCAATCATTTTGCTTTGTGATTTGCCTTAGGTTCCCCCCCCCTTTTTTTTTGTTTGCTTTGTTTCTTTTTTGTTTTTTAGCAAGTGGTTTACTCAATAGGGAAGAAGATGAGAGACATAAAAAAGTAGAACCTGTTAAGAAGTTGTGAGGTTAAAATCATGTTCCTAGAATCCTGGTTCTATACTAGGCCTGCCAAGCCATGAGGCAAACTGAGAAGTCTCCTGCAGTGTTTTCTAAGAAACCCAATACAAAAAGAAAAGAAACAACCTAAAAGCAAGCAGTATGATGTGTAAAAGAAGTCATGCTGCTGCAAAGACCCTCCCTTGTTTTAACCAGTGCACACACACTATGAGTGCACAATTCACCCTTATACACACACACACACACACACACACACACAAACATACACCCTTATATCCATTCCCCATTTATCTGCCTCCAATATTTTGCTTTGCTGGTAACCAAAGTAGAGGTTCTGAAATTACATGGAACATTTGAAAATTTTTTAAAAAGACTCAAATTTCCTTTAAAATATATTTTTGCTTTGAATTTTATCACCAGGCACATGTAACATGGGGCATGCTACAGTCTAGGCAGGGGACCTTGCTAGGGTTCCTCATGCCATTTAAACCTCCAATTTCTTAATTATCACCTACTTCCTACTCCATAGAATGAACCCGTTAGTATATTTTATAGTATTAATAGATCTGTTATTAGCAATTGTGTTTCAGAATTGCTTTTCATATAAAAGGCTTGCACTGACTGTGTCATCCCATTGATCTTACCTCAATGTGCTCCTTACAGTCATTTCAAATGGCTAATAACTTGCTAATATAGCTTTACAGGTACATTTTGTCCCTTTTTCTCCACTGATTGTAGACACACCAGCTCATTAAACGCTGTGAAAGAACACAGGTTAAGGTCCTTTCTTTTAACAAGCCAGCCATGTGAAACTGAAGTCTGAGCTCTTTTTCTTGTAATGATCTTGCCGCACCACCTCCATAATAGCAGGAGGTAGGGTGTGTGGCAAGAATATTTCACACAGCTGCTTCTACAAGGGATAATTAATTTGGGGGTGGTATTTTCTAAAGTTTCCTTTCAGATCTTGCTTTAATCTTCTTGTTCCTCTCTCGTGTCATTGCCAAATCTCATCGATGCAGGTAGTGGGCCAACTGAGGAGCACACCAAGGTCACACTGCAAAAAGAAACGTGTTGAGGCACACTTGGGCACTAACATTACTGGTTCTAGCCTGGAGCTACTTCTAACAACACATAAAAAGACAGCAAGTTGCGGTCACTTAGCAAAATAGCATCAGGGACGGTGTGAGTCGGCAGGAGTCCTCAAGCGTTGGTGGTTGCTAGCACAGGTGCTAACTATAAAACACAGGATTTTTCTATTCCCAGAAGTCCTTGTGATTGCATTTGATTTGGGGGTTAAGCCGGAATAAAAAGTATTTGCACTAGTCCAGACTGTTTAATAAACTGCTTACATATAAAGGTGAAATAGGCCTGAAATTATTTAAATACTCAATAACAAAATAGAAGCCAGCTAATAATAGAACTATTAAGAAGTTAGCAGTGTCTCTTGCTGAGTTTACTGTGTATTTATATAAAACAAATATTGCATACCTGCCAGAAAAAAAATCACAGATTTTAATTTTAATTCCATTACCACAGTTAAATTAACACAAAATGACAAAGTTGCTCAGTAATTGTGTTCTTTTATTATACCCACTGCTTATGCTTTCAAATAAAATCAGTCAGCTCTTACAGTGTTTTTCACAGGAGACCCTTTCAGTGAATGCCTGCTTTCAGACTCTTCATTTAGAGTAAACCCCTGCCGACTCAGTTCACTTACAGATATTGTCATAACCTCTCTCACACGAACATAAATGTTCATGGGCTACATCCAAGAAGTTAACAAGCCTAAGATAAGAGCTCTGCTGAGCAAGAACTCAATTCCTGCTCTACTTTGAGGGAGAACATGGGATGCTAGCAAAATAATGAAATGCAATACATCAACCTGTCTGCCTAGAGAACTCAACTTGCTCGGAATAAATTAATTTAAACCACCAATCCAGAGAGTTGAAATGCAAATGACCAACATGGCTGCATTACCCAGTCTATCTAGTTTTCACCATCGCAGTACTTTTCAGTGATTGGAACACAAAGACAGAAGCTCTCACCACAGTTCTCCTATAATGCTATGTACACACTGCCATTCTAGCCTTTTCTCCCATATTTCACACTTCTTTGGATGACTTTTTTCCCTAGGGATCTTGGGTGCCCTGAAGGTAGCATGTATATTTTGGTTTTAACAAATACTTGTCATATGAGTGAATGAATGAGTAGTACTAGATTGAATATTTTAAAATTTCCATTTTCTTTCAGATGACCTGAGCTCTTAATTTATAACTTCTGTGTTTAGTATTCATACTATATTATGTTTACAGATATTTTAAATTTCAAATGTACCATCTTTATTTTGCTAACATCTTCCAAAGACATTTTCAAATGTAACTTGAGCCATGAAGCCTTTGCCACTTCTTCTAACAGCTAGATCTCTTCCTTCTGGGTTAGGTTGCCATTTCCTTCTCCAAGCGATCTTCCTAACTCAGGTATCGAACCCAGGTCTCTTGCATTGCAGGCAAACTCTTTAAACTCTGAGACACCAGGGAAGCCCCTTTGATTACTCATAGCTCTTGAAATATACTTCTGTTTTAGAACCTTTCTTACCGCTTTTAATTTAGAGTTATTTATTTAATTTTTATTTCCCCAAACCCACAACTGGCTAAAATTTTCTCAAGGACAGGCAAGGACCACCTTTTCACAGTTGCCAAGTTCAGCATATATTCATGTATATATAAGAGCTGTTTGATTCATCTTAACTAAAAGTATTGATACAAAATATGGCTCAATATTATGAAAGATATCTTAAAAATTTTGTCAAGGGAATGTGTAATTTCCTGGGTTCTGTCTCACCACAGCAGACATTTGAAATGGCAAACTGGTGTTACAGCTCAGTTTTATTTGGCAAGCAAAGGAAAATACATCCTTGAGGACTGAGAGCAGGTGGACCCAAAAGAAGAGGCTCAATCTTGGCTCCTCTTTTTATATGTTCTGTCTCCTTCCCCTGAGCCAGCTCTATGTAAATTGGGCTAGCCAAGAGGGCTGTTTGCTTCTTCTGAGGTCCTCACTCCAGTCCTCAGATTTTCTTTTGTTCCATTTTCGTGGACTTTTTCCTTTCTTTGCATTTTAGCCACTGCCATTTTGGACTCCTGTTTCCTATTCTAGTTACCTAACAATTTTACAAAAATAAAACATGATCCCTGCTTATAAAAAGTTCTGGTCTTAAAATACATGAATTTTACATAAATAAGTCACCAAAATGATGAACGTGGGCTAAAATAGTTATAATTAACAGAATAGGGAAGAAACAATATTTTAAAAAGTAAAAAGGAACAAGAACTATAATCTAGGAAAAACAAGTATCAGGAGTTATACTGTAATACAGTGGAATGAGCTCTGCCATTCGCCTTTTTAAGTGACCTTGGCAAATTTGCATTGCCTTCTAGGATCTCTATAAAATGGATAATCATACCCACTTTATTTATTGTGAGAAAGATGAGATTTCTGAAGCTTCTTTTAAACTTTAAGGTGCTCCACAAATATGATTTAAACACACAGAGGATGTGGCTTCAGGAATAGAAGGAAATGGAGATGAATGGAAAGCGTTATGTTGTACTGAAAACTCTCAGAGTAGCTTGAATTTGAGGAAGTAGAAAGTAGAACATGTGCATCTCTCTTTAATGTGGAGAATGATATTATAAAAGTAGCTTTAAGATGTATAATTGCGAAGTGTTCAGAAATAAGTCTGCCAGAGAAAGATGAATACTGTATATTCTTAGCTATATGTAGAATCTGAAAGAACTGAACTCCGAGAAATAGAAAGTAGAATGATGGTTTCCAGGAGCTGAGGAAATGATGTTTTGGTCAAAGGGTACAATCTTCCAGTTACAACATAAATAAATGTGGAGGGTCTAATGTACAATGTAGTGTCTATAACATTGTATTGTGTTAACATACTTGAAAGTTGCCAAGGGAAGAGTTCTTGAATGTTCTCACCACCAAAAAAAATGGTAATTATGTGAGAGATTTTGTGGTGTCAACTAACCTTATTGTGGTAATCATTTTGTAATATATAAGTATCACATTGTCTCCTTATATACCTTAAGCTTATACAATGTTACATCACTTAAGGGGGATAGGAATACAATAAATTTGTATGTGTGGGGCCAGACATTGCCATTTTTTAAAAAAACATACCAGGTTATTCTAGTGTGAACTAAACAGAGAATCAGACTGTATGCAGTGGTCATTTTACTTTAACGTGCATAAGTTCCACTTGAGGACGTTGTCAATATGCATGTTTTGATGCAGTGAGTCTAGGTTGTAACTGAGATTCTGTGTTTGTAATAAGTCAGTCATAGGTCCTAACAATATCCTCTTTACTGTCAAATAAATAAACTTAAAAAAAATTTTTTTTAATGATCTGCAGTTCTTAGAAATAAAAATTCCTATACAGTATGTTGTATTTAGGAGAAATATTTTTAGGGTAATTTTTTCCCCACAAATTTTATTGAGACATAGTGGACATGTAAGATTTCATAAGTTTAGCATAAACAAAATAATGATTTAATATACATATTTTTTGCCAGATTATTACTACCATAAGTTTTGTAAACATCTGTCACTTCACATAGTTAAAAAAAATTTTCCCCTGTGATGAGAGGGATTGGGGGCAGGAGGAGAAGGGGACGACCGAGGATGAGATGGCTGGATGGCATCACGGACTCGATGGACATGAGTCTGAGTGAACTCCGGGAGATGTTGATGGACAGGGAGGCCTGGCGTGCTGCGATTCATGGGGTCGCAAAGAGTCGGACACGACTGAGCAACTGAACTGAACTCTTTTATGATCTACTATGTCAACATCTTTAAAATGTATAATGGTAGTATAGTATTAATATTAGTATTAGTATTAATGCTAAATATAGTATTAATGATAGTCATCATGCTATACATTACATCCCCAGAATTTATTTGTATTATAATGGGAAGTTTGTACTTTTTCACCACATTTACAGATTTCTAAACTTTCCACTCCCTTGCCCTGATAGCCACAAATATGGTCTGTGTCCATGACTTTGGCTGTTAGATTTCCCACATAAGTACTTATAAAGTGTTTTCCTCTCTGACTTATTTCTTAGAATAATGCCCTAAAGTTCCATCTATGTTGTTGCAAATGGTAGAATTTCTGTATCTTTTATGGCTGAATACTATTCCATTGTACATGTGTGTGTTTATGTGTATGAACATAAACATATATAAATATATGAAAATATGTAAATATTGGATATGCTAAAAAGTTCATTCAAATCTTTCCATAAGCTATTACAAAAAACTTAAAAATTTTTGGCCAGCTCACATATATATTCCCCATTTTCTTTATCCATTCATCCCTCAATAGATACTTAGGTTGTTTCTATGTCTTGGCTATTTTAAACAAAGCTGCAATAAACAGGGTAATGTGTTCTTTTCAAGATAGTGATTTCATTTTCTTCAGATATTTTCTAAAAGTAGAGTTGCTNAGCGTTTCACATTGTCCTGTAGGTCTCTGAGGTTGTCCTCATTTCTTTTAATTCGTTTTTCTTTTTCCCTTACTGATTCATTTATTTCTACCTTTCTATCCTCTATTTCACTTATCCTATTCAGATATTTTCTAAAAGTAGAGTTGCTGGATCATATGGTAGTTGTATTTTTAACTTTTTGAGGAGACTCCTACTGTTTCTTGTAGTGGCTATACCAATTTTCATTCTCACCAACAGCAATCAAGAGTTCCCTATTCTTCACATCCTTGCAAAACTTGTCTCAAAAAAAAAATTGTTTATTTTTACAGTAGGTCCTTGTTAGTTACTTATTCTAAATATAGCACTATGTACATGTCAGTCCCAAACTCCCAATTTATCTCTCCCCTCTCTCTTCCCCCCGGTAACCATAAATTCATTCTCTAAGTCTGTGAAACTTTTCTGTTTTGTAAGTAAGTTCATTTGTATCATTTTTAAGATTCTGCATATAAGCAATATGATATGATATTTGTCCGACTTACTTCATTTAGTATGATAATCTTCAGGTCCTCTGTTTTGCTGCAAATGGCATTATTTCATTAGTTTTAATGCCTGAAATATCCCATTGTATATATGTACCATATATTCTTCAGCTATTGATGGATATTTAGGTTTCTTTCATGTCTTAGCTATTGTAAACAGTGCTGTAATGAACACTGAGGTGGGCATGTAACTTTTTGAACCATATCTCTTTTTTGATAATAGCTCCTCTTCCCTGGTGGCTCAGATGCTAAAGCGTCTGCCTACAGTGTGGGAGACCCGGGTTCGATCCCTGGGTCGGGAAGATCTTCTGTAGAAGGAAATGGCAATCCACTCCAGTACTCTTGCCTGGAAAATCCCATGAACAGAGGAGCATAGTAGGCTACAGTCCATGGGGTCACGAAGAGTCAGACACGACTGAGCGACTTCACTTCACTTCATTCTAACAGAAGTGAGGAACTTTTGACTTGCGTTTGCCTAATGATTATGATGTCAAATACCTTTGTATGTACCTGTTGGCCACTTGAATGTCTTTTTTGGAAAATGTCTATTCAGGTACTTTTCTCATTTTAAAAATTGAACTATTTATATTTTTGCTATGAGTTGTAGAATTTCCTTATATATTAATATTTTGGATATTAACCCCTTATCAAATACATTATTTGCAAATGTTTTCTCTTATGCAGTAGGTTTTCACTTAATTTTGTTTATTGTTCCCTTTGCTATGTAGAAGTTTTTTACCCTTTCCCCATTGTGTATTCTTGGATCTTTCATTGTAAAGCAGTTGACCACATATGTGTGGGTTGATTTCTAGGCTGTCTTTTCTGATTTATTGATTTACATTTCTGGTTTTATGTCAGCACATACTCTTTTGACTACTATAGCTTTGAATATAGCTTGAAATCAGGAAGTATAACATCTTGAGCTTTGTTCTTCTTTCTCAGGATTGCTTTGGTTATTCAAGGTCTTGTTTTGTCCCATACAAGTTTTATAATTCATTTTCTATTTCTATAAAAAGACACCATTGAAATTATGATAGGAATTGCATTGACTCTATAGATGGCTTTGGGAAGCATGAGCACTTTACCAGTACTAATTTTTTCTAATCTATGAGCCCTAGATATCTTTCCATCAATGTGTTTTCAATTTCTTTCATCTATATCTCTAGTTCTCAGTATATAAACCTTTCATTTCCTTGGTTAAATTTATTCCTAAGCATTTTGATTTTGGTACAATTTAAGTGAGTTTTCTTTTTCAAATATTTTGTTGTTAGTGTGAGGAAACACAGACTTTTTTGTGTTCATTTGATATGCTGCCTCTTTGCTGAATTCACTGATTAATGTAACAGGGTTTTACTGTTTGAGTCCTTAGGATTTTCTATGTATAAAATCATTATCTATAAACAAGGATAATTTAATTTCCTTCCAAATTCGAATGCCTTATTTTTCCTCATTGCTCTGATTAGGACTTCCAGTACTATGCTCAATAGAAATGGTGAATTTGTGCAGAGCTTTTGCTATTGAGTACGATGTTAGCTGTGGGCTTGGCAGATTGTTTTAAACTCTAAAATTTTAAAACACACGCAAAAAGCACTCAGCATGCCCTGGTGATTGAGAGACCAGAATTAGGAGACTAAGCTAGGAGATAGTTGTTGTTGCTGTTCAGTCACTAAATCATGTCTAGCTCCTTGCAAACACATGGGCTGTAGCATGCCAGGTTCCTCTATCCTCCACTGTCTCCTGGAGTGTGCTCAAATTGATATCTATTGAGTCGGTGCTGCTATCTAACCGTTTCATCCTCTGGCACCCCCTTCTCCTCCCATCCTCAATCTTTTCCAGTATCAGCATCTTTTTAGTGAGTTGGCTCTCCTCATTAGGGGGCCAAAGGACTGGCGCTTCAGCTTCAGCATCAGTCCTTCCAATGAATATGCAGAGTTAGTTTCTTTAGGATTGACTGCTTTGATCTCCTGGCTGTCCAAGGGACTTTCAAGAGTCTTCGCCAACACCACAGTTGGTGTTGTGAAAAGCATCAATTCTTTGGCACTCTGCTTTCTTTATAGTCCAACTCACATCCATACATGACTACTGGAAAAACCATAGCTTTGACTATACAGACCTTTGTTGGCAAAGTGATGTCTCTGGTTTTTAATATGCTAAGTTTGTCACAGTTATTCTTCCAAGGATCAAGCGTTTTTTAATTTCATGGCTGCATTCACCATCTGTAGTGATTTTGGAATCCAAGAAAATAAAGTCTGTCACTGTTTCCATTATTTCCCCATCTATTTGCCATGAAGTTATGGGACCAGATGCCATGACCTTCATTTTTTGAAGTTGAGTTTTAAGCCAGCTTTTTCACTCTTCTCTTTCATCTTCTACCTGCCATAGAATCTACCTGCAAATGCAGGAGACACAAGCAACTTGGGTTTGATCCCTGGGTTACAGAGATCCCCTGGAGGAGGAAATGGCAACCCACTCCATTATTCCTGCCTGGAAACTCTGATGTATAGAGAAACCTGGTGGGCTACAGTCCGCAGGGTCACTAAGAGTTGGACGTGACTGAGCATGAGCAGGAGAAGGCAATGGCACCCCACTCCAGTATTCTTGCCTGGAAAATCCCATGGATGGAGGAGCCTGGTGGGCTGCAGTCCATGGAGTCGCTAAGAGTCAGATATGACTGAGCGACTTCACTTTCACTTTTCACTTTCATGCATGGGAGAAGGAAATGGCAACCCACTCCATTGTTCTTGCCTAGAGAATCCCAGGGACAGGGGAGCCTGGTGGGCTGCCGTCTGTGGGGTCACACAGAGTTAGACACGACTGAAATGACTTAGCAGCAGCAGCAGCAGCAGCAGAGCATGAGCAAGAGCGTGAGACTGTCACCTTCATCAAGAGGCTCTTCAGTTCCTCTTTGTTTCCTGCCATTAGAGTGCTATCATCTGCATGCTGCATGTCTGAGGTTGTTGAGCTCATATCTGAGTCAGGAGACAGCTACAGAAATTTAGGCACATAGGTGATTTAAGTCCAACTAGAATAATGATACATAGAATGCAGAAGAAAAGAGAGAAAGCTGTGAGACATCTTAATGGAATACTAAGTAGAACTTGAGCAGATAAGGATAGGCTGATGGAAAATGCAGATTAATAAAGCAGAAACAAAGAAAATTAGTTGTGGCACAGTAATATATGAAACAAGTGAAAAGATAACCCAATGTAATATTTTATGTTGGTTGTAAATTTAGAAAACAATGGTCATAATCTACATTTTGAGGTATAACCAAATTGTTGTAATGTAAGCACATAGATTTGGAGCAACTAGATAATCTATTATCCTGAAATATTGATCCAACCTCAACTTTTCTGGATGAGGCAGAGTAAAGGGGGTTCTTCATTATCTTAAGTGATAGTGCTCTCAGGAAGTATATCTGTCATTTAAACATGGTGTTAAATCCAGGAACTTCTAAACTAGAACTCTATCTTCTTGATGTTCATCCTACTGAGTACTTTTTTAAAATCTCTTATATAGAGTGAATCAACTTCTATGTTCAGATTATAACTAGTAAACTAACATATGTCAGGTACTTAACACTATTATAAATATATGGAATGCAAATTAGAGATCAAAGATTAATCCACGCTTGCATGAGGTTTATAGCCTAAAAAGTAAGAAAGGTCCATTTTCCTTTCTGAATACTGTAAATGAGAGCTATTAATTTTAGACTAGCTGTATCTGAAGTTTGAGTTATTCCTGGCCAAAGCAGGCACAAACTAACAAGAAAAAAATTCATGTTTCTTTGAAGATCTTAGAACCTCACTAAATTGAAATCTATAGATGGGGAAACAGTGTCAGACTTTATTTTGGGGGGCTCCAAAATCACTGCAGATGGTGACTACAGCCATGAAATTAGAAGATGCTTACTCCTTGGAAGAAAAGTTATGACCAACCTAGATAGTATGTTCAGAAGCAGAGACATTACTTTGCTGACTAAGGTCTGTCTAGTCAAGGCTATGGTTTTTCCANGAAGACGCTTACTCCTTGGAAGAAAAGTTATGACCAATCTAGACAGTATATTCAAAAGCAGAGACATTACTTTGCTGACTAAGGTCCGTCTAGTCAAGGCTATGGTTTTTCCTGTGGTCATGTATGGATGTGAGAGTTGGACTGTGAAGAAGGCTGAGCACCAAAGAATTGATGCTTTTGAACTGTGGTGTTGGAGAAGACTCTTGAGAGTCCCTTGGACTGCAAGGAGATCCAACCAGTCCATTCTGAAGGAGATCAACCCTGGGATTTCTTTGGAAGGAATGATGCTAAAGCTGAAACTCCAGTACTTTGGCCACCTCATGCGAAGAGTTGACTCATTGGAAAAGACTCTGATGCTAGGAGGGACTGGAGGCAGGAGGAAAAGGGGACGACCAAGAATGAGATGGCTGCATGGCATCACGAACTCAATGAATGTGAGTCTGAGTGAACTCCGAGAGATGGTAATGGACAGGGAGGCCTGGCATGCTGCGATTCATGGAGTCACAAAGAGTCGGACATGACTGAGCGACTGAACTGAACCTTACCCTTGCTTTGTGCACAATACCTGTACTTCAGCCTTCGTTTCTCTTCTAGTCCTCCTTTTCTGCATTTTACTATTTTGATGGCCAACTAGGTCAGGTTGGGTCTTTTCCTTGGAGATAAATTTTGTACATATATTGACCAGGCCATAAATACAATACAAGTGTACCTTGTCATCTGGACTCCTCTTTCTATAATCTGTCCATCAGATTCAGTCATTCTTTCAACAAATAAGTATTGAGCATCTAATATATTTCAGGTTGGCTCTTCATACCTACCTTTACTAGCCTAAATCAAGTCTAACTCTTCTAACACTTTACATTGAACTTCTTGTAATGCCCTGATGTGATTAAGACCTGTAGTCAATTCTGTTTGTTATTGTTTAGTTGCTAAGTCATGTCTGACTGTTTTGCAACCCCATGGACTGTAGCCCTCCAGGATCTTCTGTCCATGGGATTTCCCAGGCAAGAATATTGGAGTCATTTGCCATTTCCTTTTCCAGGGTATCTTCCCAATCCCTGGATCATACCTGTGTCTCCATTGGCAGGTGGATTCTTTACCACTGAGACATCAGGGAAGCCTCCGTTACTCTCAAATCAAATCTTGTTTCTACTGCTTTTTCTTCCCATGGGTTCATGTTGCTAAAGTTTTAGCATCCATTGTGACTGGGGCTGTCTAAGACATTTTTTTTTTAAGTACATTTATATAACAACATAGACAGTAGTGAGTTCCAAATGTGAGACTTCTTAATGAAATTCAAGTCAGTGTGTAGTGCCCTATGTGTAACAAACACTTTTTACAATTTTTTCTATGAACTTGCCGTCCATGCAGTTTTGCAGCTGAATAAGGTTTCTTATATTCTTTCATCTGCCACCTGGTTTGCAACTGCATACCAAAATCTATTCACTTACTTTTCTAATCTTTGATCACATGATAATGGATAAATTTTTTCTGTACCAGGCTCTGGCACAGTTTGTTGTCTCCAATATTTCCCTTTCTTTCTTTGAAGAGAAAATCAATTATGCCTCTGTGGAAACTTGAAAAAAAAATCAAAAATTATAAAGAGGTTCCTAACCCTAAGTTTTTTCATTCTGGATACCATAATCTTAAATATAATTCTATGGATCCCACTCATCTAGACATCAACCCAAGAGAACAACTGAGCAACTGAAGCTGTTTTATTCTTAACCTTGTAAAGACAGCAAAATATTTAGCTGAGAGTATCCCCCACTATGGAATAAGAATTATATACATATTACTTAGAACAATTATATGAAAACATTATACTTTTAAAAGCTAGATATTCAGTACAGCTATGATACTAATCCTGTTTATTCTCATTAAGCAATGGTGACAATCTTTAGCCTAATATGGCACTGGTTCAACTGGGTTCCTGTTCTTATGTTGTCAAAATAGCTGATCTTTTTCTGTAGACTCCACACAATTTGTCTTCTAAAAGACAGTTCAGAAGTATTACTTACTTATCACTGAATCTTTATCCTCTATTTTACCTTTTAAATTTGCTGAAGCTTTTCTCTAAGTACTTAGTCTAGGCCAGAGACAAGTTGGTTACTCACCAAACCCATCTCCTCCTTCTCCTGAGACAGGAGTATATGGTATTACTCTACAGAGCCATGTGGCTGTGTGACTAAGCTCCAACCAGTGGACTGTGGATAGGGAGCCACACCATAAAAACCCTCCACAGGGATTCAACATGCTTTGTTTCTCTTCTGACTAGCTGGAAGGAAGATGACCTTGAGGGCCCCTTTGTAAGTCATAGGTTGAAGTCTTGAATAGTTAAGAGAAGAAAGGAGTCTAGGTTTTCTGTCATTGAGAGAAGAGCTATTCATCAATCAGGAACACCTGTTTAGACATCATGGGAGAAAAACAATAGACTGTACAATTTATTGAAATTTGAGATTTTATCTTTTATAGCAGTTAGTAATATCTTTGCTAATGTACTATTTAGGGCTGGAGATGACAGACATGATGCATTTCTGCTCATTGTCTTAACAAGTTCTGTATTTTGTGCCTGGCCATTCATTAGCTANTCTGAATGTTGAGCTTTAAGCCAACTTTTTCACTCTCCTCTTTCACTTTCATCAAGAGATTCTTTAGTTCCTCTTCACTTTCTGTCGTAAGAGTGGTGCCATCTGCATATCTGAGGTTATTGATATTTCTCCCAGCAATCTTGATTCCAGCTTGGGTTTCAGCCAGCCCAGCGTTTCTCATGATGAACTTTGCATATCAGTTAAATAAGCAGGGTCTTTTAGGAACTTTCAGATATATAATACATGCTGTTAAGTATGGTCACCATGATGTATATTATATCTCAGGGCTTACTTATTCTTATAACTGTAAATTGGTACCTTTTGACCACCTTTATCCATTTTCCATATCTCTACACCCTGCCTCTGGCAGCTATCATTATATTTGCTGCTTCTATAAGTTTATTTTTTTAGATTCCACATAATGAGTTTGTATAGTTTTTGTTCCTAGATCTGACTAAATTCACTTAACATGATGCCCCCAAGGTTTGTCAGTGTTGTTGCAAATGGCATAATTTGTTTTTTCTTTTTTTATGGCTGTGAATAATAGTCCACTGTAAGCAAGCAACACATTTTATCTATTGATTTATCCATTAATAGGCATTTAGAATGTTTACATGTATTATTGGCTATTTTGACTAATACTGCAATGAACATGGAGGTGCAGATATCTCTTTAAAATAGATTCCATTTCCTTTTGACAAACACTTAGAATTTGGGTTACTGGGTCCCATGGTAGTTCTATTTTTAACTTTTCAGGAAATCCCATCCTGTTTTTCATTGTGACTGCACCCTTTTACATCCCTACAAACATGTACAAGTGTTCCTTTTTTGCCACATCTACATATTTCCTTCATTTAGGTTTTGGTCTTTCACTATATAGTCTTTATTATTCTTCCTTGTCCAGTTATAAAAATACATACACAGTATTTAATTCTATAGTGGTTACTTCAGAGTTTTCCATAAAATGCACAAACTTTGTGATTTTTTATGTTACTATTTTATAGAGTCATTCTGAGAAGAACTAGTTTAGGATGTGTTAATAAATAGTCCTAATGATCAGAAAAGCTAGGGATGTAACAATCCTCCCCCCTAATCTTAATAGCTCCTAACAACAGGTTACCATTTTCTCTCAGTTCTCTAGGGTGAGCAGGTTCAGCTCAGGGTCTTGGAGTTTGTCTGGAGGGACAGGGTTCCAGTCACTAGAACTCAAAACTATGGTAGATGCCTAAGGATATTCACTGTGACAGCTGGTAGCCGATCCCAGCTGTTGCTGAGTCTGAGCTGAGCTAGCCAACTAGTATGTCCACACANCCTCCCCCCTAATCTTAATAGCTCCTAACAACAGGTTACCATTTTCTCTCAGTTCTCTAGGGTGAGCAGGTTCAGCTCAGGGTCTTGGAGTTTGTCTGGAGGGACAGGGTTCCAGTCACTAGAACTCAAAACTATGGTAGATGCCTAAGGATATTCACTGTGACAGCTGGTAGCCGATCCCAGCTGTTGCTGAGTCTGAGCTGAGCTAGCCAACTAGTATGTCCACACAGTTTTAACATGTGACTTTTTCTTCTCCCAGCAGGGTGGTGACTGGGTTCCAAGAAAAGATTTTTGGGTTTTGTTTTGTTTTTTTTTGCCTTTTATTTTTTACTGGCGTATAGCTGATTAACAAACAATGCTGTGATAGTTTCAGGTGAACGGTATAGGAACTCAGCCACACATGCACAGGTGTCTATTCTCTCCCAAGTACCCCTCCATCGCAAGCTGCCAAATAACACTGGGCAGAGTTCCCTGTGCTGCATAGTAGGTCCTTGGCTATCCATTTTAAATATAGCAGTGTGTACATGTCCATCCCAAATTCCTTACTATTCTTTACCCTCAGCCTTCCACCTGGCAACCATAAGCTCCTTCTGGAAGTCTGTGAGTCTGTTTCTGTTTTGTAAGTTCTCTTGTATCATTTCTTTTTAGATTCCACATATAAAGTGAAAAGTGAAAGTAAAGTCGTTCAGTCGTGTCTGACTCTTTGCGACTCCAGGGACTATAGCCTATCAGGCTCCTCCATCCATGGGATTTTCTAGGCAAGAGTGCTGGAGTGGATTACCATTTCCTTCTCCAGGGGATCTTCCCAACCCAGGAATCGAACCCGTGTCAAAGCGTAACAAGCAGACGCTTTACCATCTGAGCCACCAGGGAAGCCCAATATATAAAGGATGTCACATATTTCTTCATCTCCGTCTGACTTACTTCACTCAGTAGGACACTTTCTAGTCCATCCATGTTGCTGCAAGTGGCATTATTTCATTCTTTTTAATGGCTGAGTAATATTTGATTCCATACATGAACCACATATTCTTTATCCATTCCTCTGTTGATGGACATCCAGGTTGCTTCCATGTCTTGGCTATTGTAAACAATGTTGCGATGAACATTGGGGTGCGTATATCTTTTCAGACCATTGTTCAAGGAAAGATTATTCTGATAATCCCAAACAGCACCTATAAATGAATTTAGCATCAGAAATCCTAAGACAAGACAGCTCAGATGCATTAAATTACTCAGGAAAAAGTTAAGACCAGCCTAGGTGCAAGAGGAGGAAAAAGTTCCACTTTTTTGTTGGAAAGAACAATATTCTCATACAAGGGGGGAAGGAATTGGTAGAGGCTATATTTTAGATACTTAGAAAACTTTCTCATAGATATAATATTTTTGAACATACTGAAGAAAAATCCTGTATAACAGCTAACCAAATTATTTTTTCAAGGCAAGTTTTATTTTCCTCACACATAAGTCATCATCCTTATAACAACAGTCCCCTAACAAGTAAGCTTCAGAAGTATTACTTTAGGCCAGCATTGTCTAACAGAAATATACTACAAAACATGTGTAATTTTAAGTGTTCTAAGAATCCCATTAAAAAATAATAAATTATAGCATCTTTTATTTAACCCATTATTTCTAAAATAATATCATTAATAACATGTAATCAACATAAAAATTTATAAGATGCTTTACCAATTTTTGTATTTGTCTGTAACCCAGCTTTGTTGAAATCAGTTCTTTCTTTATTAATTTTCTGTCTGACTAATAGATCCACTGTTGATCGTGGAATATTAAAATCCTCTCCTATTATTGTGCTACTGTTTATTTCTCCTTTTAGATCTGTTTGTATTTGCTTTATATAATTAGGTAATCTGATGTTAGATGCTCAAATATTTACAGCTGCTGTATTTTCTTGATGAATTAACCTTTTTTATCCTTATATAATAACCTTCTTTGTCCCTTGTAACCATTTTTAACTTAAATTTTTATTTTGTCTGGTTTAAGTATGGCAACACTTGGTCTCACTAAGCCTTTGCTTGGAATAGCTTTTTCTATCCCTTCATTTTCAGTCTATGCGTGTCATGATGGCTAAAATGAGTCTCTTATAGGCAACACTTTATGTACCTTGCTTTTTTATCAATTCAGTCACTCTTTCATTTTGCTTATAAAATTTCATCAAAGGAGCTATTGACAGATGTGGACTTAGATTGCCATTTTGTTCACTGTGTGCTGTTTTGTAGTTCTTTTACCCTTTACCTCTCTTGTCTTCCTTTGTGATATGATGACTTTCTGCCGGTAGTTTGCTTAAATTCCTTTAATTTACTCTTTTGTACTACAGATTTTTCCTTTGTGCTTACCATGAATCTACGTGTAATTTATTTATCATGGCTGGGCTGGGTCTTTATTACTACACACAGACTTTTTAAGGGCTGCTCTCTGATTGTGGTGTTCAGGCTTCTCTCTGTGGTGGCTTCTCTTATTGCAAACCCCAGGCTCTAGAGCACAAGGGCTTCAGTAGTTGTGGTGCGTGGTCTCAGTATTTGTATCGCATGGGCTTAGTTGCTGCACAGCATGTGGAATCTTCCCAGGCCAGGGATCAAACCCATGTCCCCTGTATTGACAGGCGGATTCTTAACCATTGGATCACCAGTGAAGTTCTACATATGATATTTTGTAGTTAAACATCTTATTTTAAGCTGGAACATTTGACTGGACTCCACAGTCACCTCTGGTTGGGTGGGATCACAGGCTGTGTTCCGTGGCAGGGTGATGCTCCTGGTTGGAGTCTTTAATTAGTGCTGCAAGGTGAGTTCTTTGACTTTTCTTGGCCAGATGGGGCCTTAGGCTGTGCTCCCCAAATCTAGTTGTGTAGATTTTGCATTTAGGCAGGGCTGCAAGTAGGGCATCATGATCAGCCAGGGCCTCAGGCTGTGCTCCACAATCAAGAGAGCCATAGCCTGTGCCCTGAGGTGAGATCAGGCTGCAACTGGGCTCCACCACTGGACAGGTGTTGGTTGTGCTCTGCTGTTGGGCAAGGTCCCTGGCCAACCTCCCTGGTCAGGTGGGCCTCCAGCTGAATCCTGCAGTTGGATATGGCAGGAGGCTACTGTGCTTCTTGGCTGGGTGGGTCATTGTCCAAGGCCCCTGGCCTGGTGGTGTCATGGAGTGTACTCAGCAATAAGGCAGACCCATAGATTGCACTCTGTTGCTGGGCGGGGCTGCAAACCAGTCTCTGCAGCTGGGCAGTTCCATAGGATGGGTCTGAACTGGAACCACTGCTTGGTCTTCCTGGTCAGACTGGTCAGGAGGGTTTGCTGAGGAATCTGACAAGTCTGCTGACTTATTTCCCTACCCAGCCGTGCCGTAGAATGTGCTCTGCAGCCGCCTGGCATCTATGGCTGGATTTCCTGGTGGGGCAGGATGGGAGCCATGCTCAGTAGTTGGACAGGGTTGGTAATTTGCTTTCTTGTCTGGGTAGGGCTGACAAGAATGGGCTCCATGGCTTATATGGCTGCTGGCTGAGGACACAACCCAGGTACAACTGCTCACTGAGTTCTCTGGCCAGATGAAGCCACAGCTGGGATCTCTGCTCATACCACCACCAGCAGAAATGTGGTCTGCCGATATTCATGCACTGGTTGCTATAAGCTGTGAATCCCTTCTCCATCCCTGTCTGATCCCTGGGTGTCCAGGCACAACCAGTGATGCCTTAGAGGCAAGATCCAAGTTGCCCTTCTGAGGAGCATCTGACAAGGTGTGAAGAAGGATGTCTATGATGTCTATGTAGGTTGGGCTCTCTTTTGCCCAGTGGAGAAAGTGAAGGCCAAGGGAAGGTCCTCTCAGTTTGGTGCTGTGCCAGCGTGGGGAGAGGGCAATGCAATCAAAGTGAAATCACTTCTTTTGCACTTCTAATGTGGTCCTTCTCAGTCTCTGTGGTCCAAGGGAGTGCTCCTGCCTAACCCATGGGTTCTGGGGTCTTCGTATAGGTGTCTTGTCTGTGGATAGTTGCCAGTCTTGTGAGTGGGATTGAAGTCAGGGAGCACCTATTCTGCCATCTTAATGACATCAGCTTGTTTCTTTTAATAAGGTAAAACGAACCTGGCTTCAGATTGTCAGTAGAAAGAAAACACAGACAACCTTTTATTCTGCTCCTTAGTCCTTAGGCTCTTATAAAACTGCTTCTGTCAGGTTTAAAGTAAACAAATGTAAAAAGAAATGCATAGCTCACTTGTGTTTATCCATAGGAATTCATCTGGTATGACTTTGCTGAACAAAGGTAAATTGCTGCCCAACCTCCTTGACTCTCTGTCAGAGACAGAAATTGTTTCTGTGCACCAGAATGTATTTCTTCCTTGTATAGGTTTATAATGTATAAAGGAAGACGAGAGATCACATCTACAAACATGTACTGTATACACATCTTTCACTCTTCCTTCTCATCCACAGTATTTGGCATAAGAAAATTATATATATCAGAATCCTGTATCCTACTGAGTATCATCTTCAACTTCCTTTTCTACTGTTTCTTAGTAGATATAAGCCCCAAATGATGTAAGAATGTACTAATGGGACCTCAGGAAGTGGATAGACTTGATTCTGCTTTAGAAACCAATACTGCACAGTAGGGGATTAATTGCCAATTTTCTTGTTGCTGCACAATCTGCATGAAAATGCAGGAAGTAAATAGCAAGGAGAACTAAACTCACTTCATGGTAGATAGCTCTATTTCAAAATGGCAAAATTTATCACAATACTGTATCTTACTTCAGCTCCATATGATCTAAGGTTATTATAATTTATTCTCTCATACATATGGTACTATTAAATACAGTTAATTTCAGATGTTAATCAGTTAATCAAAACATTAATTTCAGTTTACCTAGTGTAACTAAAATAATGATAATACAACAACAGTTGTAGAATCCAATGGGTGTGCTCTTAGTTGCTCAGTCACATCCGACTCTTTGAGACCCTGTGAACTGTAGCCTGCCAGGCTTCTCTGTCCATGGGATTCTCCAGGCAAGAGTATTGGAATGGGTTGCCATTTTCCCATCCAGGAGATCATTGCAACATAAGGATTGAACCTGCGTCTCTTGCATCTCCTATATTTGCAGGTGGATTCTTTATTCTTGGAGAAAGAAATAGCAACCCACTCCAGTATTCTTGCCTGGAAAATCCCATGGACAGAGCAGCCCGGCAGGCTATAGTCCATGGGATTGCAAAGAGTAGGACGTGTCTAAGCGACTTTNCTGTATTTGCAGGTGGATTCTTTATTCTTGGAGAAAGAAATAGCAACCCACTCCACTATTCTTGCCTGGAAAATCCCATGGACAGAGCAGCCCAGCAGGCTATAGTCCATGGGATTGCAAAGAGTAGAACGTGTCTAAGCGACTTCACTATCTTTACCGCTAGCACCACCTGGGAAGCCTGATAGAGTCCAGTACTAGGAATATAATGATCACCAGAGAGAGTTTGTGTTCCCTACTGTTTTCTATCTTGAAGAAAAGTGCCAGGAGGAAGAGGTGAAATATAAAGACATTGTTTGGTAATGATCCAGGGTATATTTTTTACTAAAAGGGAAAAGAATGAATCCTGATTCTCCATAGCATGCACTCTTTGCCTTTTTCTGGCAAGGATGGCATTTCTTTGGAGCAGCTCTGCATTATCTTTTGAAATCTTTATGCTTTGTAACTTATTAAGGCTTGTACAAAGTAACTATTAACTATCTCCCATTTGGTAATGGGTTCTTATTCTGGAAAATCCTAGAGTAATAGTACTCAATAGAAGGCAATTTTGCTACAAGAAGACAGTTTGTGATGTTTAGAGTCATTTTACATGCTATAGTGTATAGGACAGCCCTCCACAACAAAGAATTATCCATTCCAAAATATCAATGTGCTATATTAAAAAACTTGGTATGTATTGCAATGACCAGAATGAAGGCACAGGGTGAGAGTGGGAAGCCAAAAGCAGGTGACATAGGTATTTACATTATGACATCAATCTCTAATCTTCTCTATCACGATAAGCCTGTCATGTTGGTATTGTCTCCATTTTCCTCAAGAAAATGTGTCTGTCTGTGTGTATGCGCACACATAGGTAGACCTGCAAATAGATACATAGATACGTAGATGCATAGTAATAAAAACCCTCCAAAGTGAATTTTAATTACCTGTTTTTTGTGTGTGTATGTTCAGAAAATATCATGACAATTCAAATGAGTTATTTTGCTCAATAGCTCACAGAGCCAAGATCTAAATCCAAGTCACACTGCAAACTCTTTGTTGTTCCATGGCACCACTCTAACAACAGAAGTGCATATTCATTCATCTGTGAGCCACTGAGTCATTCGCTCATTGAACTACTGTTTTTCTCTGAAGGGTGATTGGACCTGGAAAGTATCAGACTGCATGTGTTCACATCCATGTAGCTCTTTGCAGTTGTATAAAGTGCTTTTTTCATATATTATCTTATCCTCAAAATAGATCAGAAAACTGTGGCTCTACAGATTAGGGAAACCAAGACTCACCACTGGATCTTTCTGATTCTTTCCATTAACCTTCACTAGAAGAGCCATTCTCACCTTAGCTCATCCCATGTTCACCATAAGTGTTATTTCAGTGCTTCCCCAATTTTTGAACAAGGTGGTAATACTTGCTCAGTCACTTTAGACAAATAAAGTATTATTTGTTCATTCTCCTGGCACTTCAGCTGTGGCAAAGCCTCCCAGGCCACAAGAGCTGAAAGAATCAAACACCAAAATGTTGTAGACACTGGTTGAGAGCATCTGGTTAGCCTCACATACAGGCTTTACAACACATCTCTGTTTACTCCCTTGCTCACGAAAATGTACTGGGCTCATTTGAACCATTTGTCCAGCCCAATAGTAAGCAGTACTAACATTATGTCAATAAAACCACAAATTTATAATCAAAATTGCAATGATTAGTGCCCACATCAGATGACTATCTCTATAAACATATCTTCATGTTTCCTAGAATTTTAAACATTATAGAAGACTAATTCAAACATAATCCAGATTATTTCTGGAGGGATAAGGTAAAGAAATAGTTGTCTCTTAAGAGAACACAAATGGCTAATGTATTTCTCTCAGTGTTTTTTCTCATCATCAACATAAGCCAGTAAGAAAAAAAGTGAATTATGATATAATTATGTGCTTTTCTAGTATACCATTTACTGTTAATCCTTACCTTTACATGCTATTGTAATTCATTTTACTCAACAAAAACAACATTCTTAATGATGTATTAGCTCAAATTTAGTGTAATATTTCAGGAAGTAGAAATAGGAATCTCAGACATAATAACATGTCGGTATGGGTGAATTTCCTTCTGTGTCACTTTTGAGTGTATTTTTCCCCTCACTGGATTTTGGTCTTTTCAGATAACACTTCTCAACTCCCATCACAGCATTATAAATAAGTTTTGAGTCCTTTTAAATTAAATAATTTCACAGTTTCTTCTTGGCTAACCTTTTTCTCTACCTAATCTAGAATTTCTACGAAATGTGAACAGATCAAATAATCACATGCATCCTATTTTTTACTTGAATGTGTTAATTGCTAACAACTTCTTGCAGTATTTTCTGTTACCATGAATAAAATCACATCAATTCACTTCATCAAAGGTGTTGAAATAGTAACCATTTATAAGAACAGAGTGTGTTAAATAATCTAGTTTATTTGATGGTTTTTTTGAAAATTGATTTGTGATTGGGAGAGAATATAGACTGTTCAAATATGGTATCTCATGTTGGAAGATAGTACCTTTTGTGTGTGTGTGTGGTTATAAACTTTCAACCTGCTTTGTTAACAATTCTGAGTGAATCAGTAATTTAACCTCCTGGTGAAGAGAAGGCATGTTCTTGTGGAATTCCAGAAAATGCCAGTTATCTGTGAATTAATTGTCCAGAATCTAACCCCAATAAATTATGCACCTATGTTTTCAAAATACATATGTCATTTGTACTCTATATATAAACTGAACTGAATAAAGTTTGTGTGTGTGTGTGATTCATGTATTCATAACCCCAAAAGCTTAACTCTGAAAATTTGTCTTTTATCTAAAAACAATGTTTATAATTGCTATTCCTGCTTAGAGTTAAACACACACACACACACACACACACACACATACAAATTCCTTCTTCCAAGCAGAGAATTTTTTATGAATGAGAAAAGTAATTCAGAAATAATGTATAGACAGTGACATAACTGGTATAATAGTAAAAAAATTTTTAACAAATATAAATATGTTTAGATCACTGTCCTGCTCAAAGTCTTTGGTAATCCCCCCCACTGACTTGAAGATAAATACTGGGCTTTTTATTAGGTACTCAAGGTCCTTTAGCCTTTCCAGCCTCATGGCTCTC
This sequence comes from Raphicerus campestris, assembly GCA_006410735.1. Lineage (NCBI taxonomy): Eukaryota > Metazoa > Chordata > Mammalia > Artiodactyla > Bovidae > Raphicerus > Raphicerus campestris. Next base: position 195,032 of record SJYW01014848.1, on the reverse strand, counting down.
CCCTCTTCACCATGCCTTCTGTTCCAGGTTTGGTATATCTTATATTCCTTGAACCTACACATCAGAAGTATTATTTTACACTTTTGCCTAGAAGTATTTTTCCCAGGCTTCTATCCTGAGGAGTGAAATATTTTTTCCCACTGAGGGTAATCAGCATTCCTGCCTTACCTTGTGTATGTAGCCCTAGTTAGCCACTCCGTCGTCTTATGCTACACAATGCACACCTCTGCCCTGGTTAGAAGATGAACTACTTCTACAGAACAAAAATGTTTATTCCTCCTCCAAGAAACATACAAGACCTTAGAATGTGAGTTTTATACAGAAAACTTACACTTGTTTCAGTCTAAACTTACTTCTCCTAGTCACCTCTTTCCTTCACTTAATTTTTTTGACCTTGTAGCTTTCTATGACTACATTTTCAAATAAGTAAATAGACTTGTATTAACCTAGAAGTTGGCATTAGAATTCTTTTTAGAGAAAATTGTNCTAGTCACCTCTTTCCTTCACTTAATTTTTTTGACCTTGTAGCTTTCTATGACTACATTTTCAAATAAGTAAATAGACTTGTATTAACCTAGAAGTTGGCATTAGAATTCTTTTTAGAGAAAATTGTCTTTATTAGGTAGCACACTTTTAAACCACAAGCCCCTGTGGCACGTGTTGGCAGCCTTCAAGACTACAAAAGCTATCATGCTATTGCTCTGCATTGACAATGAATAGGAATTTGTTGGTGGAAAATGAAGAGGAAAGAGAGGAGGGCGAGAAAGGAGGACAATGAAGATTTTAGCTAGACTTTGCAGAGAAACTTAGAAGCAGGGTTGTCCTAATGACCTGATTTCGTTGATGTAATATAGACCTGTCCATCATTCTAAATCTCAAATATATAATCTGCACCAGGAGACAGAATTCCCCCTCTGGGATGTCTAGGTACATAGCAGGGACACTGGGAATGGTATCATAAGAGGATCCCTAAACTGAGCTAATCATGAAGGCAGCAGCTGAAATCAGGTATATCCATGAGAACAGAACCTCCTGATATTTGCAGGCATGTTTTTCTAGACAACAGTCTATGGAAAGTCAATTAAGTCAACCTGAAAATACTTTAAGGATAGTATGACTCCACTTGGTAATAGTATGGAAGAAAATCAGTCATGGCACCATTAACATAAGACTTTGTTTTGAAAATGCCTAGCAAGAGAAGGCACAAAATCTTTCTAACTTGAGAAATAGGGGTGGTGATTTTATAGAGCTTTGGCAGAAGGGTTAACTATTTTCAGCTAATTAAAAGAACAGTACAAGGGCAAATGTATATTAAAAAATAGAATGCTTAATTTTCATTTTTGAAAATAGAATTTTACCCTTCCCTTTCCTTAGAAAATTTATTTTTAAAAAGTATAAGATTTTTCTTTGTCTTTTTGAAATACATGTAAATCTTTTCAGAAGTTATGAAGCCTCTTGCCAGCTTTATGACCCAATAATATCTTTCTCAAGGACCCGGGAGCCATCTATTTGAAATGCAAACATTAAGGAAGATAGCACCCCTACCTTCCCAGTGTCTGTTGTAAGGACAGGAGCCTAACTTCAGCAAGTGCCTGGCTCAAGTTGCAAAACTACCTCTTGTCATAAAGATTTGATAAATGTATTTTCCTTTGGTGGGAAAGCAATTAACTATGGCAGTCATCCCAATTACCAGGTGAATTTAGGGTGAACTATGGGAAGTAGATGGGGAAACAGTGGAAACAGTGTCAGACTTTATTTGGGGGGGCTCCAAAATCACTGCAGATGGTGACTGCAGCCATGAAATTAAAAGACGCTTACTCTTTGGAAGGAAAGTTATGACCAACCTAGATAGCATATTCAGAAGCAGAGACATTACTCTGTCAACAAAGGTCCGTCTAGTCAAGGCTATGGTTTTTCCAGTGGTCATGTGTGGATGTGAGAGTTGGACTGTGAAGAAAGCTGAGTGCCGAAGAACTGATGCTTTTGAACTGTGGTGTTGGAGAAGACTCTTGAGAGTCCCTTGGACTGCAAGGAGATCCAACCAGTCCATTCTGAAGGAGATCAACCCTGGGTGTTCTACTCCAGTACTTTGGCCACCTCATGTGAAGAGCTGACTCAATGGAAAAGACTGATGCTGGGAGGGATTGGGGGCAGGAGGAGAAGGGGACGACAGAGGATAAGATGGCTGGATGGCATCACTGACTCAATGGATGTGAGTCTGAGTGAACTCCGGGAGTTGGTGATGGACAGGGAGACCTGGCATGCTGTGATTCATGGGGTCGCAAAGAGTCGGACACGACTGAGCAACTGAACTGAGCTGAACTGACGTGTGATAAATGGTGCTGCCAAGTACCCTGACTTGACTAGTTATTTATTTTTAGAACATGTATGCAATGAGCTGTATATGCTTGCCTTTATAAAGGGATGTGGCTTCTTATTGTTTTTGTAATCTCTTCACAAATTGCTTATGATACCTATAACATTCTGGTTGAATGCTCATTCAGTAGTAAAGCGTTTCTTTCTCATTATCATTGTGATGAAGTTTTCTACATTGGGAGGAGATTTTGATTTTATTTGTATTTCCAGGAACAATTGGTCAAAAGAAGTTTTCCCCAAAATGGAGCAATTTTTCTTGTAGATTAGCAACCATTGGGCAATTTGGGTTTTATCAAAAGAGAATGGGTAGGAGGGTATATTACATCAATATCTTGTGTATTAGACAAATATCTTGTGCAGAAGAGGGTGGGGAAAAAGTAGATGTGAAAAAGAATGGGAACACAAGCACATGAAAGAATAACAGTGGGAAATTCTCATTCAATATCCATTACAATAGATTATAGAAGTAAATTTATTGATTAGAATTCTCTTTCTCCCATAAACACACTGACATCAAAGGGATTGTATAGCTCATTCTTCATCCTTGCTGTCCAGCATTTACTACAGTGGAAAATGTTTCTTTTTTGAGTTGATATATAATTGACATTACATTGTGTAAGTTTAAGGTTGATTTGAAGCTACTGCAATATAATTGCCACCATAGCTCGAGCTAACACCATTAGCAATCCCACAATTATTTCTTTTGTTGTATGAGAACATTTAAGATCTAGCCTGTTAGCAATTGTGAAGTAAGTGCAGTATTGTTGATTATAATTAACAGGTTATACCTTCAGTTCAGTTCAGTTGCTCAGTCGTGTCCGACTCTTTGAGACCCCATGAATTGCAGCACGCCAGGCCTCCCTGTCCATCACCAACTTCCGGAGTTCACTGATTCACATCCATCGAGTCAGTGATGCCATCCAGCCATCTCATCCTCTGTTGTCCCCTTCTCCTCCTGCCCTCAATCCCTCCCAGCATCAGAGTCTTTTCCAATGAGTCAGCTCTTCACATGAGGTGGCCAAATATTTGAGTTTCAGCTTTAGCATCAGTCCTTCCAAAAAACACCCAGGACTGATCTCCTTCAGAATGGACTGGTTGGATCTCCTTGCAGTCCAAGGGACTCTCAAGAGTCTTCTCCAACACCACAGTT
>SJYW01014848.1:168221-190255 GCA_006410735.1 Raphicerus campestris | reverse complement strand
CTGATCTCCTTCAGAATGGACTGGTTGGATCTCCTTGCAGTCCAAGGGACTCTCAAGAGTCTTCTCCAACACCACAGTTTTCAAAAGCATCAATTCTTTGGTGCTCAGCTTTCTTCACAGTACAACTCTCACATCCACACATGACCACAGGAAAAACCATAGCCTTGACTAGACAGACCTTTGTTGGCAAAGTAATGTCTCTGCTTTTCAATATGCTATCTACATTGGTCATAACTTTCCTTCCAAGGAGTAAGCATCTTCTAATTTCATGGCTGCAATCACCATCTGCAGTGATTTTGTAGCCCAAAAAATAAAGTCTGACACTGTTTCCACTGTTTCCCATCTATTTGCCATGAAGTGATGGGACCAGATACCATGATCTTAGTTTTCTCAATGTTGAGCTTTAAGCCACACCTTAGGTCTCCAGAACTTTTTTAGCTCCTAGTTGTAACTTTGTATGTTTCAATAACATTTCCCCAACATCCCTCCCTCACAATCCATGATAAACACCACTATTCTACTCTGCTTCTTCAAGTTCAGCTTCTTAAACTTCCATTAAATAAGTGATATCATACAATTTTTGTTTTTCTATATCTGACTTTCCTCTTTAGGCATAATTCCCTCAGTGTTGTTCTTTCTCTTTCATCACTTGATAACATTTTGTTGTATATAGCTAACACATCTTTATCCATTCATCCATTGATGGATACTTAGATTGTTTCCAAGTCTTGGCTATTGTCAATAATGGAGTGCAGATGCCCTTTTGATATCCTGTTTTCATTTCCTTTAGGTATATACCCAGAAGTGAGATATCTCAATCATATGGTAGTTCTATTTTTAATTCTTTGAAGAACCTTCATATCATTTCCCTTAGTAACTCTACCAATTTACATTCCCACCAACAGAGTACAGGTTTTCCCTTTTCTCAGCATCCTTGCCAAAGCCTATTATCTCTCTTCTTTTTGATAAGGGTAGGTGTGAGTGAGGCACTATCTCATTATGGTTTTGATGTGGCTTTCCCTGATGATCAGTGATGCTGAACATCTTTTCATGTATCTGTTGTCATTTGTATGTCTTTTGGGGGAAAATATCTATTCACTTCCTCTGCACATTTTATATTGAATTGTTTAGTTTCTTACCATTCAGTTGTATGAGTTCCTCATATACTTTGGATATTAACTCCTTATCAGATATATGATTTGCAAATATTTTTTTTCCATCTATAGGCTGTTGTTTCATTTTGTTTCCTTCATCGTGCAGAAGCTTTTGGTTTGATGCAGTCACACTCACTGTTTTTGCTTCTTGTCTTAGTTTTCAATGTCATATCCAAAAAATTATTGCCAGACCTGATGTCAAGGAGTTTGCCTCTTATATCTTCTTGATCTTTCATGATTTGAGGTCTTACATTAAAATCTTTAATTACAGTAGATTTTTGTGTATGGTATAAGATAGGGATTCAGATCCTTCTTTTGCATGTGGTTGTCCTGTTTTCTCACCACTATTTATTGGAGAGACTATCCGTATCCCATTATACATTGTTGGCTTCTTTATCAGAAATTAATTGATCATACATTTGTGGGTTTATTCTTGGCTGTCTTATTTTGCCCCATTGATCTATGTGTCTGATATTATGCCAGTACATGCTGTTTTTATTACTACAGCTTTGTAATATAATATGAAGTTAAGAAATGTGATGCCTCTGGCTTTGTTTCTTTTCATTGCTTTGGCTACTCAAAGTCCTTTTTGGTTCCATGCAGAATTGAAGATTGGGGTTTTTTTTTCCTATTTTTGTGTAAAAATTACATTATAATTTTGAGAAGGATTGCATTGAATCAATAGATGGCTTTGAATATTATGGATGTTTTACAATATTAATTATTCTGATCCACAAACATTGGCTATGTTTTCATTTGCATTTTCAACTTCTTTTATCAAAGTTGTAGTTTTCCTGGTATAGGTTTTCACTTTCTTGGTTGAATTTATTCCTAAGTATTTATTGCTTGTGATGCTGTTATAAATGGGATAGTATTATTTTAGCTCTTTTCCAGATATTTAATTGTTATTATATAGAACTTCTGTATATTGATTTTACATCCTGTACCTTTACTAAATTGATTGATTAGTTTCAAACGATGTGAGGTTCAGTCTTTGTGAGTTTTTTATATATAAGATCATATCATCTGTAAACTGAGACAATTTTACCTTTCTGATTAAATTGTCTCATTTCTTTTGCCTGGTTGCTTTGGCTAAAACTTGCAGTGAATAAGAGTTGCAAAAGTGGACACACTTGTCTTATTTCTAATATCTGAGGAAAAGTTTTCTACCTTGTATCATTGAGTATAGTGTTAGCGGTGGGGTTACTATAACAAACTGTTTTATGTTGGGGTACGTTTCTTCTATGGGCTTCCCAGGTGGCGCTAGTGGTAAAAAAAAAAAAAAAAAAACCTGCCTGCCAGTGAAGGAGACAGAAGGGACATGGATTTGATTCCTGGGTTGGTAAGATCCCTGGGAATAGAGCCTGGTAACCCACTTCAGTACCCTTGACTGGAGAATCCCATGGACAGAGGAGCCTGGTGGGCTACAGTTCATATAGTCACAAAGAGTCAGACATAACTGAAGTGACAGTATGCACACACACATGTATCTTCTATACTCAATTTGTTGTGGGTTTTTATCATGAAAGGATATTGTGCTTGTGACAAATGCTTTTTCTGTATGTATTGAGATGATCATATGGTTTTTATCTTTCCATTAATGTGGGGTGTCATATTTATAGATTGATATATGTTGAGCCCATCTATATATCCTAGGGATAAATTCTAATTGGTTATAGTATATGATTCTCTTTATGTGTTGTTGAATTCAGTTATTATTAATAATATTTTATTGAGAAGTTTTGCATCAGTATTCATCATGTCTATTGGCCTATAGTTTTCTTTTCTTGTAATATACTTGCCTGACTTGGGAATCAGGGAAATATTACCTGGTAAAATGAGTTGGGGTGTGTTCCCTGCCCTTTGATTTTTTGGAAGAGTTTGAGAAAGGTTGGCATTAGTTATTTAAGTATTTGGTAGAATTCACCAATGAAACCATCTGATCCTGGGTTTTTCTGTGTTGGAAGGTTTTTGACTACCTAGTTAGAAAGCTTCCTAGTTACTTTGTTCAGATTTTCTATTTCTTCATGATTCTGTCTTGGTAGTTGTATGGTATAGGAATTCAGCCATTTTTTCTAAGTTACTCAGTTTCTTGGCACTACTGTAATTATTCACAGTAGTCTCTATTTTTGTGGTATCAATTTTAATGCTTCCTCTTCATTTCTAACTTAATTTGAGTCTTTTTTTCTTAGTTTACTCTAGCTAAAGGATTTTTTCTTAGCTTTAAAAAAAAAGACAGTTCTTATTTTTGCTCTTGCTTTAGTGTTTCTGATCTCTTCTTTTATTTATTTGCATTCTGATCTTTATTTCCTTCCTTCTGCTAACTTTGGGATTAATTTGCTCTATTTGAAACTAATAGCTGACAAACTTTTTCCAAGTTCTAGGCATCTATTACAAATTAACTTTAAAACAGATCCAAATATTGTGAAAAAGAGGTCTTTTTACGTAAAGCTTGTCTTTTTTTGTTGTGGTTTTCACATGGCAATTATTATCAATTTGATTTATTGTTAAACAGAAGTACAATACAAACCTAAGAATGCTTTTCTCTAGAAATTGATGAATTGATTCTAAAAGTATATGGCAATGCAAAGCAGATAGAATAACCAAAACAATTTAAAATAGATGAGCACAGTTTAGGAACAGATGACCCAGTTTAAGACATGCTGTAGCACAATGCTGACCAAGTGGTTCTTGCATAAGAACAGACACAAATAAGTGACAGAGATCCAGAGGTGCTAACTTCTAGTAACAAAATAAATGACCCATGTGAATGAAATTTACATCATAGGGAATATGGTCATTTATGTTGTAGTAACTTTGTATGATGATGAATGGTAACTAGACATAATACAGTCTTATTTCATAATGTATAGAAATAGTAACTCACTATGTTGTTTATCTGGAACTAATGTTGCAGTTGAATTAAACTTCAATTAAGGAAATATGTAGACTGGGAGGAAATACATCCAAAAGGTAATAACGGTTACCTCTGGGATAGTAAGGAATATGGGTGATTGTTCATTTTTAATTTATGATAAGGCTTCCTTGGAAGGAAAGTTATGACCAATGTAGATAGCATATTGAAAAGCAGAGACATTACTCTACCAACAAAGGTCAGTCTAGTCAAGGCTATGGTTTTTCCAGTTGTCATGTGTGGATGTGAGAGTTGGACTGTGAAGAAAGCTGAACACCAAAGAATTGATGCTTTTGAACTGTGGTGTTGGAGAAGACTCTTGAGAGTCCCTTGGACTGCAAGGAGATCCAACAGTCCATTCTGAAAGAGATCAGTCCTGGGTGTTCTTTGGAAGGACTGATGCTATGCAAAAAGCTGACTCATTGGAAAAGACTTTGATGCTGGGAGGGATTAGGGGCAGGAGGAGAAGGGGACGACGCCAGAGGATGAGATGACTGGATAACATCACTGACTCGATGGACACAAGTCTGAGTGAACTCCGGGAGCTGGTGATGGACAGGGAGGCCTGGCGTGCTGCAGCTCATGGGGTTGCAAAGAGTCAGACACGACTGAGCAACTGAACTGAACTGAACCGNTTCTGAAAGAGATCAGTCCTGGGTGTTCTTTGGAAGGACTGATGCTGAAGCTGAAACTCCAGTACTTTGGCCACCTCATGCAAAAAGCTGACTCATTGGAAAAGACTTTGGTGCTGGGAGGGATTAGGGGCAGGAGGAAAAGGGGACGACGCCAGAGGATGAGATGACTGGATAACATCACTGACTCGATGGACACGAGTCTGAGTGAACTCCGGGAGCTGGTGATGGACAGGGAGGCCTGGCATGCTGCAGCTCATGGGGTTGCAAAGAGTCGGACACGACTGAGCAACTGAACTGAACTGAACCGAAAGCTTTCTTTAATGACATTATTTCTCTCTCCATTTGTTGGAAAGAGTATTTGTGCTCCCCAGAATCTACTCCCCAGACTGTTGGAGTAGATTCACTCCACACTCCCCAGAATGTGCTCCCCAGATTCCATCCGAATCTTCAGTCATTTGAATCTGATTTTGAAATTTGGCTTCTTCATTATGGTGGTTTTGTTAGGTTGGTTTGGCTTTTAATCTCTGTTCTTAAAAACCTCTTTTTCACTGTCCTAATGCCTTATCAATTAAATAGCCCTTCAAAATTTACGTGTTCCATAGAAGAGGTTTCAAAAACTTTGGAATTGAAGGATACAGCTTTCTCATTCTTAGTAAAGTTTCCTCACAGCATTAGACATTCTTCTTATTACTTCCAACCGAGGATGAACATGCTGACACAGCCTCTGAAAATCCCACGCCCAGCCCTGAGGGCTGCTTTAATCAAATCTGTAATCTCCAGGGGCATAAATAAGCATTTCTTTCTCTGCCTCCTACATTGTATTGCTAATCACCCTACTATAATCATGTTAACTCCTCCACCACCTCTTCCATCAGACAGAAGTTCCTAGATCAGAAATATACTCTATTTGTATTTTAATCATTAGCACCCTGTACCTTTCCTGGTACTTAATAAGAGTTTTCTGACTCAATGAGTGAGTCATAATTTCTCTAAACACAAATAAAATTTGCTAAATTAAACAAGGAAAAAGAAGAAAGTTAAACTGGTGGACATCTCTGGATGATTGGTAGTGACCATCTGGGAGCTATGTTGAAAAGGACTCAGACTATAAATATAAATATGTAAATAAATAAGTATGTATATACATGAACATACACTCCTTAGAAAGACTACTGAAATTAGTAATATTTTCTATGAACTGGTAGAATAATGCTGTTATGAGTGACACATATTTACCATTTTGAGGTCAGATTTTAAATGTATGTGTGTATGTTTGTATAATTTTATAGACAGTTTACAAAGACCCTAATGTATTTTAAAGCATTTGATTTTTTACAACAAACTTATTTCCTGCTTTACAGATGTGTAAAAAGAGGTTAGAGCATTAAAGTCATTTTCCAAAGATTATAATTTATAGGTTACTCTGGGACTCAAACCTGACTTCTAACAACAATAACAAAATAACAGAGATATTCCCACTACACCACTATTGCTCACTTCTCTATCACCTGTAATTATACACAATTCATGTGCAGACATGCCCAAGCAATATATGGATGGCTGCCATTTTAGCATAATTATAGCAAGGAAACAATCTGGAGAATATAAACTAAACAATTTTTACCAAAAGGGATCCATATGTCCCTTGCAAATGTCAGTTATTAACAGTTACTAATTATACGTTCTTATTCAGTACAAATTTCTGTATTGTTCAAGTGATTGGAGGTTATACAAGAATTTGTTTAACAACAGAAATGTCCACATGGTGATTGAACTTTGGTGGTAAAATTAAGTCGAAACCCTTCTTATTTGCTTTGTATTGCCTGGAAAAGTCAAATTAGCATAAATAAGCAAATACTTCTAGCAACTATGATCCAAGTATAATGTAGCTCAAAAATATGTAAGGAAAAAGAATAAGACATGAGGGAAGAACTCAGTAAGACTGACTCAAGGCATTAGCCTTCTCATGTATTTGGTATTTTGTTTTATTATTCTACATACTCATTGTTTTATCAAAGTCAACCCCTCAGGGATTTAGAAATGGATGATGACCAGGGAAACAATTCTAGAATTCTACAATCCTCTATAAATTCTGCTAAGGCCCATGTAATATGTTCTGAGTTGGGGGCTGAGGAATAAAGAAGTTAGGGGGACAGAGCCAGAAAGGTTGTACACAGATGTGGAAAGACACTTTTTGGTCAGCATTGCTGTGTGACTGTGGACAATTAGGTTCCCCACAGGTCTCTGGCCTCCGCTGTGCACCAGACAGTTGGGAAAATAACGGTGTTGTGGGGCTTTCCTGGTGGTGCAGTGGTAAAGAATCTGCCTGCCAATAAAGGAGACCTAAGAGACATGGGTTTGATCTCAGGGTCAGGAAGATCCCCTGGAGGAAGGCATGGAAACCCACTCCAGTACTCTTGCCTGGAAAATCCCATGGATGGAGGAGCCTGGTGGCTGCAGTCCATGGGGTCGCTAACAGTCGGACACGACTGAGCAGCTTCACTTTCACTTTTTCACTTTCACGCTTTGAAGGAAATGGCAACCTGCTCCAGTGTTCTTGCCTGGAGAATCCCAGGGCAGCCTGGTGGGCTGCCATCTATGGGGTCGCACAGAGTCGGACACGACTGAAGTGACTTTGCAGCAGCAGCAGCAGCATTGATAAAAGTAGGTACAGGGTCAAAATTATTGTTTTTTAAAATAGGAATAATTACAAGAGTGCTGAAACTCCAATACTTTGGCCACCTGATGCAAAGAACTGACTCATTTGAAAAGACCCTGATGCTGGGAAAGATTGAAGGTGGGAGGTGAAGGGGACGACAGAGGATAAGAGGACTGGATGGCATCACCGTCTCAATGGACATGAGTTTGACTAAACTCTGGGAGTTGGTGATGGACAGGGAGGCGTGGCGTGCTGCAGTCCATGGGGTCGCAAAGAGTCAGACACGACTGAGCGAATGAAATGAGCTGAGTTGATAGTGGGAAGAGCACACTCTGGAGTCTAAATAACTGGCTTTAAATACAACCCCTGCTGCTGATAAACAAACCTCTTAACCTCACTGATTCTTAGTATCATCATTAACAAAATGGATCTAATAATATTTAATGCAAAGGTCTATCATGAAGATCAAGGCCTTGCACAGTTTAAAAAAAAAAAAAAGGTTTTTGTAAGTGAAAAGAAAAAATACTATGTAAACTTTAGTTACTCCATTCCCACAAATCCTCAGCATAGTTTGTGAAAAAACTGTTATGTCAGTTATACCATAAGGTAGGCTCAGATTTGAAACAGACTTATGCCACTCATTTCCTCTCTGACAACCAGGTAAGAGAAGATCTGAATGGCAAGCTGGAGAAGGAGGGCAGGGTCAAAAGAGAGAACTGGAGCATAAAGCACTATTTTGGAAGGGTTGAAGTGATTGGTTATAAGCAAACAGCATTAGACCTCAGAGAAAGAAGACATTCAGTTCCGTTCAGTTCAGTCGCTCAGTCGTGTCCAACTCTTTGGGACCCCATGAACTGCAGCATGCCAGGCCTTCCTGTCCATCACCAATTCCCAGAGTTCACTCGGATTCACGTCCATCGAGTCAGTGATGCCATCCAGCCATCTCATCCTCTGTCGTCCCCTTCTCCTCCTGCCCCCAATCCCTCCCAGCATCAGAGTCTTTTCCAATGAGTCAGCTCTTCGCATGAGGTGGCCAAAGTACTGTAGTTTCAGCTTCAGCATCATTCCCTCCAAAGAATTCCCATGGCTGATCTCCTTCAGAATGAACTAGTTGGATATCCTTGCAGTCCAAGGGACTCTCAAGAGTCTTCGCCAACACCACAGTTCGAGAATCAAATACCCAAGAAAAAAGTTTCAGCCGCAAACCACACAATTCAGCTAAGTTAGACCTAGCATGAACTTTTTGTTATTTTCTTTTTGATTTAAAAACTATGAAGGATGTATTATTGAATTGGACAAAATATTTTGCTTAGTTTAAGTATGATGTGAAAGCCATTTTTTAAGAGTTCATTGTGATTTGCCAGCTTACTAATTCACTCAAGTTAACTGTAAATACCCACATATAAATTACCTTTTTCTTTAACCTCTGATAGATTGCTGTGTTGCTGTGTTGTGTTCAGTTGCTCAGTCATGTCTGACTCTTTGAGGCCTCATGGACTGTAGCCTGCCAGACTCATCTGTCCATAGGATTTTCTCAGCAAGAATACTGGAGCAGGTTGCCATTTCCCCCTCCAGGGGATCTTGTTGCGAAAAAAGCCTCCTTTATCTTCAATTATTTGGTGTTTTCTCTCCAAAGATTCTGTGATGAACAATGCACAAATTCTAAAATGTTATAGTTTCTGAAACTCATTTTATAAAAGAGGAAAACAACGTTTTGGCTACCAGAAAGCTCTGGAATGACACGGGCATCCTGAGCAGAGATCTGTAAAAGGGCCCACCTGTCAGCAGATCTTGGTAAAACATTACATCTCCTTTCAGAGCAGACGGTAGCTATTAGCTCTTTAATATGGAAATGAGCAGTCTCAGCATAGTTTCAAAACTTGTGAAATGTCACCACACACATTTCACTGCACCTGCATGAACCACAGAAATTACAGCCATGTTCCCAGTCTCATTAAAAACGTCATTGACAGTTGCCTTAACTCACTTTTTTTTTGCTTTGAAACTATAAACTCTATCTTGTTTTCTGTCCTAAGCAAAAACACCTAGACTTGCCAGAGAAGAGCAACTTTTTGAGATACACTGTGTGATAATGCTAATTCACACACAAGATTTTTAAATTGCCCGTTATTCTAAATTGTGCCCTGTGGCATTCTTAATTAATTCTCAAATGTATTATATTCCTTTCTAGGTATTCTCTACCTAGTTACAGCAAAGCCACAGTGAGGTCCTTGCAGACATTAAGAATTAATACTAAGTAGTAAGCAGACTGGAGACTGAGATATAAAGATAAGTGAAGATAAAAAATAAAGGATTTAAGTAAAACTGAGCCCATAAAAGTAGTTCTCCCAAGATTATGAGCGCTTTGGTTGGGTCTCTCCTTTACTTCATATTGCCCTCAGCACATAGCCTGCTCAAATATGCATTCTACAAATACCTATTGGTGATGACACACAGACATGACTTTTAATAACACCACAACAAGGAACCCAAAGTGCCAAGTTTTATTAAACCTCCTCCCTCCCCCAAACCAAAAAAAAAGTGCATTCTCTCCTAAGTTCCCTGCTACTATTGACAGTAGCAGAACATTTTTGCTTCCCATTTATGTTTTACGTCTAAATGCTATTTTTTAACATTCTCATTGCTCATCTCTGGACACTTTTTATTAGGATCGCAGATGTTGGTGGAGTTGAATAATGCTCTTCTTTGAAAGTTTGTATTTGCAAGTATTTCCTTCTTGAAAGGCAGACAAGTGTCCCAGAAAAAAAAAAGGGAACTGGAACCCTCTCTGAGGTTTTTAAATATAAAAATATTGCCGATGGGCTTGAATAAGTCCTTTGAATCCAGCCTTCATAATTAATACCAGTAGCTCCTGAGAGGGAGATTCACATAAAGGTAAGCAGCCTGGATTAATGATCTGGCTGTAGCACCAAGACCCAGACATGTTTGGAGGAGATGTCTAGGCTCTAACAGGGCTGGTGCTGCTGTAGACTTCATGGTGGTCCAGTCTCCCCAGCATCTTCCACATGTGTAAGGGTGACACCAAAGGACAAGACCCTTAAGACAGACAACACCACTGTTGACTCTAAAGATTGCTACAGGATGCATGGATTGAACGTGACATTGTGCTCTTGCCTTGCTAAACCTGGGCATGAAGCTAGCAGCAACTGCCTCACACTGTGGCTTCCCTGGCAACATCACAGCCCTGGCTTCTGCAAGGGCACAGTGATTTCTCAAGCAAGTAAGGTCCACTTGATGGTAGCACATTTCCTCTGGCTACCTTGGGTGTTGTTGGTTCACAGGGTTCTATGGTCACCTATAGAAGTTCATTCTGAGGTTAATAAGCATCTCTGGGATTTGGAGAAAACATGCATGGAATTAACCAAGTAAAAGAGTGAACTTTTTGCTAGTTAATATGTAGAGTGTTAGTGTTCAGACATAGAGCAAAATGTAAACATGACCTTAATTTACTCAGATATCCAACTGATGGACATAAATTTTTCCTCTCCATAATCAGCCTTCAAGAACTCTAGGGATTATCTGGCATAGAAACAAGCAAAGCTAAAGCATATTATAGTAAATCAATATGTCAGGTGAGTGTTACATATATAAATCTTGAAGTGTCATTTTTCACTGGAACCAGTTTTCTGGCACAGTGTCTGCGATATTGCTGCTGCTGAGTCACTTCAGTCATGTCCGACTCTGTGCAACCCCGTAGATGGCAGCCCACCAGGCTCTGCTGCCCCTGGGATTCTCCAGGCAAGAACACTGCAGTGGGTTGCCATTGCCTTCTCTGAATATGGCTTATTATGTCAGAGCTTTGCTGAGTAAGCATCCTACAACTGAGATTTACCTCCCTCATACTGAGTGCTGATCACCAACGAATACTCAGGTTCCTTGCTGAGTAGAAGCCTTGCCTCTGTCTGTCAGCTGATGCCAAAGTCATGATTCACAAATTAAGCAGTCCTGACATGTCTAAGAAATTGACTCATCTCCTTGCTTTTAGTCACCATCTTCCTTCTCCTCTCCTTCCCTTCATTCAGATGTCATGTTCCTTGACCACCTTGTAGAGCAGCACTTGGCATTTTTAGCTACCTTCAACTTACCTATTGACTTTTTGCACTGTGGCACTTCCACTAATGCATGGTGGTCAGTGAATTTTCTCTTCCCAATTTTAAAGGTACATGAATTTAGAACAGTGAGATAAGATTATTATTTTAAAGTAAAGGATTTCTGACAATCTGCTGTTTGGATTTTCGATACTTTATTTTTTTTCCAAATTTATCATCAGAATTTTTATTTAAAAATTTCCTGATTTTTCATTATTTTGGGAAAATATTCATATACTAATTGAAAGCATGTAAGATTTCAATAATTCTTCAGCACCATACTGTCATCTTTGTTATTTATAGTGGAGTCTAGTTGCCTTACGATGCTGTGTTAGTTTCTTCTGTACAGTAGAGTGAATAAATATATATCCCCTCTTGGGTGTGGGGGAGGATTTCCTTGCCATTGAGGTCACCACAGAGCCCTGAGTAGAGTTACACAGTAGGTTCTCTGTACATATGTCAGTCTCGGTCTCCCAATCCATCCCAACCCTCTACCTGCCTTGGTGTCCATATGTTCGCTCTGTATGTCTGGTTTCTCTATTTCTGCTCTGCTATTTCATCTATACCATTTTTCTAGATTCCACATATATGCACTAATATACAATATCTGTTTTTTTCTCTTTCTGACTTACTTCATTCTGTATAAATGTCTCTAGGTACATCCATGTCTCTGCAAATGGCACAATCTCTTTCCTTTTGTATGCTGAGTAGTATTCTGTTGCATATGTGCACTGCATCTTTTTGATCCATTCCTCTGTTAATGGGTATTTAGGTTACTTCCATGTCCAGGCTTTTGTAAACAGAGCTGCAGAGAACATTGGGGTGCATGTATCTTTTTGAATTATGGTTTTCTACAAGTATACTCCAAGGGGTAGGATTGCTGGATCATATGGTAGTCTTATTTTTAGTTTTTTAAGGAATCTCCATATTGTTCCCCATAGTGGCTGTATCAATTTACATTCACACCAACTTTGTGTTAGGGTTCTCTTTCCTGCACATCCTCTCCAGTGTTTATTGTATGTAGATTTTTTGATGATGACCATTATGACTGATGTAATACCTCTTTATAGTTTTGATTTCCACTTCTATAATAATTATTGATGTTGAGCATCTTTTCATGTGTTTGTTGGCCATTTATATATCTTCTTTGGATAAATGTCTATTTAGATCTTCTGCCATGTTTTGATTGGGTTTTTGGTTTTGTTTTTGTGTGTGTGTGTGTGGTATTGAGCTATATGAGCTATTTGTATATTTGGAAGGGGGGTTGTTTTTTAATTATCTTTTTATTTTTGGCTGCTGGGTCTTTGTTGCTGCATATGGGCTTTCTCTAGTTGGAGTGAGTGTGCTTGTTGTGGTGGCTTCTGTTGTTTTGGAGAACAGGCTGTAAGGTGTATGGGCTTCAGCAGCTGTGGTACACAAGCTTTGTTGCCTCACAGCATGTGGAATCTTCCTGGACCAGGGATCACACCTGTATCCCCTGCGTTGGTAAGTGGATTCTTTACCACTGGACCACCAGGGAAGTCCTGTTTGTATATCTTTGAGATTAATCCTAGTCAGTTGCTTCATTTGCAAATATTTTCTCCCATTCTGAGGGCTGTCTGTTTACTTTGTTTACAGTTTCCTTTGATGTGCAAAAATGTAAGTATAATTAGTTAATTAAACAAAATCCCATTTGTTTATTTTTGTTTTTATTTTCATACTCTAAGAGGTAGGTCAAAAAAGATCTTGTAGGAATTTATGTCAGAGTGCTTTTCCTATGTTTTCTTTTAAGAGTTGTACCATATCCTGTCTTACATTTATATCTTTAATTCATTTTGAGTTTACTTTTGTGTTTGGCATTAAGTAGTATTCTAATTTCTTTTTTTTTTTTTTTTNTAGTATTCTGTTGCATATGTGCACTGCATCTTTTTGATCCATTCCTCTGTTAATGGGTATTTAGGTTACTTCCATGTCCAGGCTTTTGTAAACAGAGCTGCAGAGAACATTGGGGTGCATGTATCTTTTTGAATTATGGTTTTCTACAAGTATACTCCAAGGGGTAGGATTGCTGGATCATATGGTAGTCTTATTTTTAGTTTTTTAAGGAATCTCCATATTGTTCCCCATAGTGGCTGTATCAATTTACATTCACACCAACTTTGTGTTAGGGTTCTCTTTCCTGCACATCCTCTCCAGTGTTTATTGTATGTAGATTTTTTGATGATGACCATTATGACTGATGTAATACCTCTTTATAGTTTTGATTTCCACTTCTATAATAATTATTGATGTTGAGCATCTTTTCATGTGTTTGTTGGCCATTTATATATCTTCTTTGGATAAATGTCTATTTAGATCTTCTGCCATGTTTTGATTGGGTTTTTGGTTTTGTTTTTGTGTGTGTGTGTGTGGTATTGAGCTATATGAGCTATTTGTATATTTGGAAGGGGGGTTGTTTTTTAATTATCTTTTTATTTTTGGCTGCTGGGTCTTTGTTGCTGCATATGGGCTTTCTCTAGTTGGAGTGAGTGTGCTTGTTGTGGTGGCTTCTGTTGTTTTGGAGAACAGGCTGTAAGGTGTATGGGCTTCAGCAGCTGTGGTACACAAGCTTTGTTGCCTCACAGCATGTGGAATCTTCCTGGACCAGGGATCACACCTGTATCCCCTGCGTTGGTAAGTGGATTCTTTACCACTGGACCACCAGGGAAGTCCTGTTTGTATATCTTTGAGATTAATCCTAGTCAGTTGCTTCATTTGCAAATATTTTCTCCCATTCTGAGGGCTGTCTGTTTACTTTGTTTACAGTTTCCTTTGATGTGCAAAAATGTAAGTATAATTAGTTAATTAAACAAAATCCCATTTGTTTATTTTTGTTTTTATTTTCATACTCTAAGAGGTGGGTCAAAAAAGATCTTGTAGGAATTTATGTCAGAGTGCTTTTGCTATATTTTCTTTTAAGAGTTGTACCATGTCCTGTTTTACATTTATGTCTTTAATTCATTTTGAGTTTACTTTTGTGTTTGGCATTAAGTAGTATTCTAATTCTAATTTCTTTTTTTTTTTTTTTTCACTTGCAGCAGTCCAGATTTCCCAGCACCACTTACTGAAGAGGTTGTCTTTTCTCCATTGTATGTTCTCATCTCCTTTGTCATAAATTAGGTGATCATAGCTGTGTGGGTTTATCTCTGGGCTTTCTATCCTGTTCAATTGTTCTAGATTTGTTTTTGTGCCAGTACAATACAGACTTGATGACTGTAGCTTTGTATTATAGTCTCAAGCCAGGGAGCCTGATTCCTCCAGCTCCATTTTTCTTAAGATTGCTTTGATTATACAGGGTCTTTTGTGTTCCCATACAAATTGTACACTTTTTAGTCTAATTCTGTGAAAAATGCCAATGTTAATGCCAATTGGATAGTGATTGCATTGAATCTTTAGATCGCTTTGAGTAATATAGTCATTTCTACAATATTGATACTTCCAATCCAAGAATATGGTGTGTTTCTCCATCTGTTTGTATCATCCTTGATTTCTTTCATCAGTATCTTATACTTTTCTGAGTACAGGTTTTTTCCATCTTAGGGTAGATTTATTTCCAAGTCTTGTATTCTTTTAGTTGCAATGAAAAATGGGATTGTTTCCTTAATTTTGCTTTCTGATCTTTCACTGTTAGTATATGGGGATGCAGGAGATTTCTGAGCATTAATTTTGTACCCTTCAACATTCCCGAAGTCATTGATTAACTCTAGTAGTTTTCTGGCGACATCTTTAGGATGTTCTATGCATAGTATCATGTCATCTGCAAACGCTGACAATTTTACTTCGTTTCAAATTTTGATTCTTTTAGTTAGTATTTCTTTTTCTTCTCTCATTTCTGTGCATTTCCAAAACTACGTTGAATAAAAGTGGACACCCTTGTCTTGTTCTTAATTTAGGAGGACATGCTTTCAGTTTTTCATCTTTGAGAATGATGATTGCTATGGTTTTGTCATATGTAGCCATTATTATATTGAGGTAGTTCTTTGCTCACTTTCTGGAGAGTTTTAACATAAATGGGTGTTGAATTTTGTCAGGCTTTTTCTGCATCTTTTGAGATGATCATATAGTTTTTATCTTTCAATTTTTCAATATGATGTATCACATTTATTTGCATATATTGAAGAATTCTTGCATCCCTGGGATAAAACCCATTTTATTATGGTGTATGATCATTTTAATGTGCTAGTGAATTCTATAGACTAGTATTTTGTTGAGGATTTTTCATCTGTGTTCTTTAGTGATGGTGGTGGTTTAGTTGTTGTGTCCAACTCTTGTGACCCCAAGGACTGCAGCCTGCCAGGCTCCTCTCTCCATGGGATTCTCCAGGCAAGAATATTAGAGTGGGTTGCCATTTCCTTCTCTAGGGGATCTTCCTGACCCAGGAATGGGACCTGGGTCTCCCGCATTGCAGGCTGATTCTTTACCGACTGAGCTATGAGGGAAGCCGACATTTTGTGATATTGGCTTTTAATTTACTTTTGTGTGACATCTTTGTCTTGTTTTGGTATCAGAGNCTTTTTTTTTTTTTTTTCACTTGCAGCAGTCCAGATTTCCCAGCACCACTTACTGAAGAGGTTGTCTTTTCTCCATTGTATGTTCTCATCTCCTTTGTCATAAATTAGGTGATCATAGCTGTGTGGGTTTATCTCTGGGCTTTCTATCCTGTTCAATTGTTCTAGATTTGTTTTTGTGCCAGTACAATACAGACTTGATGACTGTAGCTTTGTATTATAGTCTCAAGCCAGGGAGCCTGATTCCTCCAGCTCCATTTTTCTTAAGATTGCTTTGATTATACAGGGTCTTTTGTGTTCCCATACAAATTGTACACTTTTTAGTCTAATTCTGTGAAAAATGCCAATGTTAATGCCAATTGGATAGTGATTGCATTGAATCTTTAGATCGCTTTGAGTAATATAGTCATTTCTACAATATTGATACTTCCAATCCAAGAATATGGTGTGTTTCTCCATCTGTTTGTATCATCCTTGATTTCTTTCATCAGTATCTTATACTTTTCTGAGTACAGGTTTTTTCCGTCTTAGGGTAGATTTATTTCCAAGTCTTGTATTCTTTTAGTTGCAATGAAAAATGGGATTGTTTCCTTAATTTTGCTTTCTGATCTTTCACTGTTAGTATATGGGGATGCAGGAGATTTCTGAGCATTAATTTTGTACCCTTCAACATTCCCGAAGTCATTGATTAACTCTAGTAGTTTTCTGGCGACATCTTTAGGATGTTCTATGCATAGTATCATGTCATCTGCAAACGCTGACAATTTTACTTCGTTTCAAATTTTGATTCTTTTAGTTAGTATTTCTTTTTCTTCTCTCATTTCTGTGCATTTCCAAAACTACGTTGAATAAAAGTGGACACCCTTGTCTTGTTCTTAATTTAGGAGGACATGCTTTCAGTTTTTCATCTTTGAGAATGATGATTGCTATGGTTTTGTCATATGTAGCCATTATTATATTGAGGTAGTTCTTTGCTCACTTTCTGGAGAGTTTTAACATAAATGGGTGTTGAATTTTGTCAGGCTTTTTCTGCATCTTTTGAGATGATCATATAGTTTTTATCTTTCAATTTTTCAATATGATGTATCACATTTATTTGCATATATTGAAGAATTCTTGCATCCCTGGGATAAAACCCATTTTATTATGGTGTATGATCATTTTAATGTGCTAGTGAATTCTATAGACTAGTATTTTGTTGAGGATTTTTCATCTGTGTTCTTTAGTGATGGTGGTGGTTTAGTTGTTGTGTCCAACTCTTGTGACCCCAAGGACTGCAGCCTGCCAGGCTCCTCTCTCCATGGGATTCTCCAGGCAAGAATATTAGAGTGGGTTGCCATTTCCTTCTCTAGGGGATCTTCCTGACCCAGGAATGGGACCTGGGTCTCCCGCATTGCAGGCTGATTCTTTACCGACTGAGCTATGAGGGAAGCCGACATTTTGTGATATTGGCTTTTAATTTACTTTTGTGTGACATCTTTGTCTTGTTTTGGTATCAGAGTTTTGGTGGCCTTGTAGAATGAGCTTGGGAGTGTTTTTCCCTCTTCAATTTTTGGGGTGAATTTAAGAAGGATAGCTCTTTGTTCTCTAAATATTTGATAGAATTCACTTGGAAAGCCATTTGGTCCTGGACTTCTGTTTGTTGAAGATTTATAATCATGGTTTCAATTTCATTATTTGTGATTGGTCTGTTTATATTTTCTATTTCTTTCTTGTTCAGTCTTGGAAGGCGGGACCTTTCTAAGAATTTGTCCGTTTCTTCTTGGTTGTCTATCTTATTGACATATATTTGTTTTTAGTAGTTTCTTATGCTTCTTTATTTTTCTGTGGTATCAGTTGTAACCTTTTCCTTTTCATTTCTAATTTTATTGATTTGAGACACCTCCCTTTTTTCTTGCTGAGTCTAGCTAAAGGTTTATCAATTTTAATCTTTTTCTCAAAGAACCAGCTTTTAGTTTTACTGTTCATTGCTGTTGTTTTCTTATTTTCCATTTTATTTATTTCTGCTCTGATCTTTATGATTTCTTTCCTTCTACTAATTTGGGGGTTTGTTTATTCTTCTTTCTTTAGTTGCTTTAGACGTATGTTTAGGTTGTTTATTTGAGGTTTTTCATGTTTCTTGACAGAGGATTGTATTGCTTCCCTCTTAGAACTGCTTCTGCTGCATTCCATAGGTTTTGAGTCATGGTGTTTTCATTGTCATTTGTTTCTAGGCATTTTGTTGGTTTCCTCTTTGATTTCCTCAGTGATCTTCTTGGTTATTTAGCAGCATACTGTTTAGCCTCCAAGAGTTTGTTTTTTACAGTATTTTGTTTTTCCTGTAGTTGACTTCTAATCTCATAGTGTTGTGGTCAGAAAAGGTGCTTGATATGATCTCAGTTATCTTAAGTTTACTGAAGCATGATTTGTGACTGAAGAGGTGAACTATACTGGAGAATGTTCCATGTGCACTTGAGGAAAAAGTGTATTCTGCTGCTTTTTATGAAACATCTTATAATAAGTATAAGTGAAGTCACTCAATCGTGTCTGACTCTTTGCAACCCCATGGACTGTAGCCCATCAGACTTCTCCATCCATGGAGTTTTCCAGGCAAGAGTACTGGAGTGGCTTGCCATTTCCTTCTCCAGGGGATCTTCCTGACCTAGGATCAAACCCAGGTCTCCCGCATTGTAGGTAGACATTTTACCATCTAAGCCACCAGGGAAATGTCTTATAAATATCAATTAATTCTATCTGGCCTAAAGCGTCATTTAAAGCTTCTGTTTCCTTATTAATTTTCCATTTCGATGATCTGTACATCGGAATAAGTCGGGTATTAAAGTCCCCCATTGTTGTGTTACTGCCAATTTCCCCTTTTATTGCTGTTAGCATTTGCCTTATATATTGAGGTGCTTCTATGTTGGGTTCAAAAATATTTATAATTGTTATACCTTCTTCTTGGATTGATCCCTTGATCTTTATGTAGTGTCCTTCCTAGTCTCTTATAACAGCTTTTACTTTAAAGTCTCTTTTGTCTGATAGGAGTTTTGCTACTCATCTTTCTTTTGATTTCCATTTGCACGGAATATCTTTTACTACTCCCTCACTTTCATTCTGTGTGTGTCCCTAGATCTGAAGTGAGTCCCTTGTAAACAGCATATATGTGGGTCTTGGTTTTGGATCCATTCAGCCAGTCTTTATATTTTGTTTGGAACAATTAATTTACATTTAAGGTGATTATTGAAATGCATGATCCTATTGCCCTTTTCTTAATTGTTTTGAGTTTGTTTTTATAGGTTTTTTCCTTGTCTTGTGTTTCCAACCTAGCACTTGTTGTAAAGCTGGATTTGGTGATGCTGAATTCTTTTAGCTTTTGCTTGTCTATAAAGCTTTTGATTTTTCCATTGAATCTGGATGAGACCCTTGCTAGTTGTAGGTTTTTCTCTTTCAACACTTCAAATATATCCTGCCATTCACTTCTGACCTGCACAGTTTCTGCTGAAAAATCAGCTGGAAATCTTATGGGAATTCCCTTGTATGTTATTTATTGCTTTTCCTTTGCTGCTTTTAATATTTTGGTTTTGTATTAAATTTTTGTTAGCTTGATAATGTGTGTCTTGGCATGTTTCTCCTTGGGTTTATCTTGTATGTGAATTTC
Organism: Raphicerus campestris; assembly: GCA_006410735.1. NCBI lineage: Eukaryota > Metazoa > Chordata > Mammalia > Artiodactyla > Bovidae > Raphicerus > Raphicerus campestris. The sequence continues at coordinate 170,621 of SJYW01014848.1, read as the reverse complement.
TGCACTTCCCAGACTTGGGTGACTATTTCCTTTCCCATGGAAATGAAGTTTTCAATTGTAATCTCTTTAAATATTTTTTCAGACACTTTGTCTTCCTCCTCTTCTTCTGGGATCCCTATAACTTGAATGTTGGTATGTTCAGTGTTATTCCAGAGGTCTCTAAGACTGTCCTCATTTCTTTTCATTCTATATCATTCTGATCTAAGGCAGAGACTTCCACCATTCTATCTTCCAGGTCAGTTATCCATTCTTCTGCCTCAGTTATTCTGCTACTAAGGCTTTTGTTTTCCTAAGGTATGTATAACTTACAGCTTTTGGGAAAGGTTTACAGAAAAAAGAGAACCAAATATATACAGGCAAATATATCCTACTACCCTATTAAATAAGAAATGTAATAGTTTAGCAAAGGAAGTTAAATAATATGAATTATGAGTAATGACAGAGTTCTTTACACAATGTAATCAAAGTTATAATTGGCCCACCCACACTCAAACCAGAGTAGCCAATAACTCAGAAAATCCTATCTCATGTGTCAGTTTCCACAAAGACCCAGAGAGAAATGATACATGACCTTTAGCTGCAAGATAGTGAATGCAGAGAATGCAGCTACCCTAGTCCAGTATCACAAGTATCTTTTCAGTAGCAAACAGGAAAATATAGCCAGTCTACATAAATATAGTTGATAACAACTCTATACCTTAAAATCTGAATTGTATAGACTTATATACAGAGAGTATAAGAATTGTCTACACCTTGGATATCAAGGATAACATACAGAAGGGATCACAGTGTGGTGAGCCAACTCCTTTCTGATAGAAAAGAGGGTTATAAAGCTACTAAACTCCATAATATACAGAGTCTTCCCTGGTGGCTCAGATGGTAAAGCATCTGCCTGCAATGTGGGAGACCCAGGTTCGATCCCTGGGTTGGACAAGGAAGGCTAAGGATCAAGGCTTGTAACACATACAATCTAAACTAGATATAGTTCCAGTTTTCAAGTTACATATATTGATTGGTATGAAAGCCAACTTATTGCAGTGTGCTGTGTGTGCTAGTCACTCAGTCATGTCCAACTATTTGTGGCCTCATGGACTGTAACCCACCAGTCCATGGGGATTATCTAGGCAAGAATACTGGAGTGGGTTGCCATGCCTTCCTACAGAGGATCTTCCCAACCCAGGGATCAAGCCCAGGTCTCCTGCATTGCAGGCAGATTCTTCACTGTCTGAGCCAATTACAGAGTGACCCAGAAATCAATGGTTCAAATAAGATAGAAATTTGCACTTTAACAGTACAAGATTTGCAGGCAAGCTCCACTCCATCANCATGATGGTGTGATCACTCACCTAGAGCCAGGCATCCTGGAATGCGAAGTCAAGTGGGTCTTAGGAAGCATCCTACGAACAAAGCTAGTGGAGGTGATGGAATTCCAGTGGAGCTGTTTCAAATCCTGAAAGATGATGGTGTGAAAGTGCTGCACTCAATATGCCAGCAAATTTGGAAACCTCAGTAGTGGCCACAGGACTGGAAAAGCTCAATTTTCATTCCAATCCCAATGAAAGACAAAGAATGCTCAAACTACCACACAACTGCACTCATCTCACATGCTAGAAAGATAATGCTCAAAATTCTCCAAGCCAGGCTTCAACAGTATGTGAACTGTGAACTTCTAGATGTTCAAGCTAGATTTTAAAAAGGCAGAGGAACCAAAGATCAAATTGACAACACTGGATCACTGAGAAAGCAAGAGAGTTTCAGAAAAACATCGACTTCTATGTTATTGACTATACCAAAACCTTTGACTGTGTGGATCACAACAAACTGTGGAAAATTCTTAAAGAGATGGGAATACCAGACCACCTGACCTGCCTCCTGAGAAATCTGTATGCAGGTCAACAAACAACAGCTAGAATGCACATGGAACAACAGACTGGTTCCAAATTGGGAAAGGAGTACAGCAAGGCTGTATATTTAACTTATATACAGAGTACTTCATAAGAAATGCTGGGCCGGGTGAAGCACAATCTAGAATATTGAGAAATATCAATAACCTAAGATACGCAGAGGACACCACCCTTAGGGCTGAAAGCAAAGAAGAATTAAAGAGCCTCTTGATGAAAGTGAAAGAGGAGAGTGAAAAAGTTGGCTTAATACTCAACACTGAGAAAACTAAGATCATGGCATCTGGTCCCATCACTTCATGGCAAATGGATGGGGAAGCAATGGAAACAGTGAGAGACTATTTTGGGGGGCTCCAAAATCATTGCAGATGGTGACTGCAGCCATGAAATTAAAAGACGCTTGTTCCTTGGGAGAAAAGCTATGACTATATTAAAAAGCAGAGACATTACTTTGCCAAAAAATGTCCATCTAGTCAAAGCTATGGTTTTTCCAGTAGTC
>SJYW01014848.1:118592-161129 GCA_006410735.1 Raphicerus campestris | reverse complement strand
GACAGAAATGGTATGGACCTTACAGAAACAGAAGATATTAAAAAGAGGTGGCAACAATACACAGAACTATACAAAAAAGATCTCCAAGACCCAGGTAACCATGATGGTGTGATCACTCACCTAGAGCCAGGCATCCTGGAATGCGAAGTCAAGTGGGTCTTAGGAAGCATCCTACGAACAAAGCTAGTGGAGGTGATGGAATTCCAGTGGAGCTGTTTCAAATCCTGAAAGATGATGGTGTGAAAGTGCTGCACTCAATATGCCAGCAAATTTGGAAACCTCAGTAGTGGCCACAGGACTGGAAAAGCTCAATTTTCATTCCAATCCCAATGAAAGACAAAGAATGCTCAAACTACCACACAACTGCACTCATCTCACATGCTAGAAAGATAATGCTCAAAATTCTCCAAGCCAGGCTTCAACAGTATGTGAACTGTGAACTTCTAGATGTTCAAGCTAGATTTTAAAAAGGCAGAGGAACCAAAGATCAAATTGACAACACTGGATCACTGAGAAAGCAAGAGAGTTTCAGAAAAACATCGACTTCTATGTTATTGACTATACCAAAACCTTTGACTGTGTGGATCACAACAAACTGTGGAAAATTCTTAAAGAGATGGGAATACCAGACCACCTGACCTGCCTCCTGAGAAATCTGTATGCAGGTCAACAAACAACAGCTAGAATGCACATGGAACAACAGACTGGTTCCAAATTGGGAAAGGAGTACAGCAAGGCTGTATATTTAACTTATATACAGAGTACTTCATAAAAAATGCTGGGCCGGGTGAAGCACAATCTAGAATAGTGAGAAATATCAATAACCTAAGATACGCAGAGGACACCACCCTTAGGGCTGAAAGCAAAGAAGAATTAAAGAGCCTCTTGATGAAAGTGAAAGAGGAGAATGAAAAAGTTGGCTTAATACTCAACACTGAGAAAACTAAGATCATGGCATCTGGTCCCATCACTTCATGGCAAATGGATGGGGAAGCAATGGAAACAGTGAGAGACTATTTTGGGGGGCTCCAAAATCATTGCAGATGGTGATTGCAGCCATGAAATTAAAAGACGCTTGTTCCTTGGGAGAAAAGCTATGACTATATTCAAAAGCAGAGACATTACTTTGCCAAAAAATGTCCATCTAGTCAAAGCTATGGTTTTTCCAGTAGTCATGTATGGATGTGAGAGTCGTACTATAAAGAAAGCTGAACACCAAAGAATTAATGCTTTTGAACTGTGATGTTGGAGAAAACTCTTGAGAGTTCCTTGGACTTCAAGGAGATCCAACCAGTACATCTTAAAGGAAATCAGTCCTAAATATTCCTTGGAAGGACTGGTGCTGAAGCTGAAACTTCAGTACTTTGGTGCTTGATGTGAAGAACTGACTCACTGGAAAAGACCCTGATGCTGGGAAAGATTGAAGGTGGGAGGAGAAGAGAACAGAGGATCAGATGGTTGCCTCACCGGCTCAATGGACATGAGTTTGAGTAGGTTCTGGGAGTTAATGATGTACAGGGAAGCCTAGCATGCTGCAGTCCATGGGGTCACAAAGAGTGGGACATCACTGAGTGACTGAATTGAACTTGTGAAAGTGAAAGTGAAAATGAAGTCGTGTCTGACTCTTTGTGACCCCGTGGACTGTCGCCAACCAGGCTTCTCTGTCCATGGGATTCTCCAGGCAAGAANCGGACTCAATGGACATGAGTTTGAGTAGGTTCTGGGAGTTAGTGATGTACAGGGAAGCCTAGCATGCTGCAGTCCATGGGGTCGCAAAGAGTGGGACATCACTGAGTGACTGAGTTGAACTTGTGAAAGTGAAAGTGAAAATGAAGTCGTGTCTGACTCTTTGTGACCCTGTGGACTGTCGCCAACCAGGCTTCTCTGTCCATGGGATTCTCCAGGCAAGAATACTGGAGTGGGTTGCCATTTCCTTCTCCAGGGGATCGAACCCATATCTCCCGCATTGCAGGCAGATGCTTTAACCTCTGAGCCACCAGGGAAGCTCTGAGCTGACCGGGGACGCCCTCCCCGCTTCGTCCACACGGGTAGGGCTACCCGTCCGTCCGAGTCTCCGAACGGGGATTTGGCTTCCATGTGCAAAAAGAAAAAAGAAGAAAGAACCGTCAGCGAGGTGCTTCCAACGAGACGAGTGGCCCCCGACCAGGGACCGCGCCCGGGGCCCAGACCGTCCTAGAAGGGGCACCCAGGACGGCCCGAGCCGGTCCCCACCTCCTGATGGGATTCAGGGAGTTGGAGAGGGGTGAGAAAAAGTCGCGTCGGACGACCAAGACCCACGAGGGCACGCTGAAGGGTCGAGCGCGCCCTCCCAGGCCACCCGCGGAAGCAGGGTCCGGTCCATCCACGTCTCCGGACTCATCGGGACTTTGACAAAGAAAAAGCATGTGTGCCGGGAGACGCCTCGGGCGACCGGACCCCACGGGGCACCGCACACGCGCCTCCCCCGGTCAACCCTCTCGACTCCGGCGGGCGGGTCCCCACCTCCGGGGTGCGACGCGGAAAACACCTCGGGCCGAAAGAACCCGAGGGCCCGAACCCAGGCGCGCCCTCCGGCGACCTCCAAGCCACAGTCCGGGCCGGTCCCCACCTCCGCAGCGGGGCCAAACGCTCCTGAGGGCGGCCCAGGAGGAGTCCGGACCGCCGAGCCCGAGTCCAGGCGCTCCGGGCAGGGAAGACCCTCTCCCTGCCCGCCGCGGCGTTCCGGGCCAGGTAGGGTCCCGACGGTCCGTCTCCGCGGCCGCAGGGGCACGGGGAGAAGCTGGTCGACCCGGTCAGGCCGCCCCAGAGCCCGGATCTGGAGCGCCGCGACGGTCACCCTCCTCAAGTTGAACTTGCTGAAATTAATGAACACATTCCTGGTTTGAGCAGCTCAGCACTGCCTTTCACCACAATTCTGTGTGTTCGGCGCTGCCTGTCATTGGAGATCTTTGCTCTAGTTATCATATCCCACTCCCCAGCTTGGTCTTTTCATGTTAACAGAACTGACAGTCTTCACTCACACATAATATTGTGATTCAACTATTCAAGCAAGCGGATAGTCCAACTTTTCTTTTCCTCCCTCCCTTTTTCTTCTTTTATTTCATTATTTAAATAAACAGGAATGTGTCTGCTGCTTGCTGGACACTCTTTTAAGATCTGGGGAAATAATTCTTAAGAAAATAAACAGTATCATACCTTCATGGGGTTACATTTTTGTCAAATTACGGAGGGAGTTATGTAATATGTGAGTAAACTAGACAATACCATATTTGACAAAAGCTTTAAGGAAAATGAAATAAAGTTAAGTGGTGAATGGACAAAGTAAAGCATTGCATACTTTGATAAAGTACTTGGAAAGGCATCTCTTAGGAGGAAATATTTGAAAAGATATGTGAATGACAATTAGGAAGCTAACTCCCAGATATCTGGAGGACAGACGGAACAGTCAGAGTAAGGAATATGGGGTTTATTCTGTTGTTTGAAGTGTGGTAGACCTTTGGAAGGACTTTTCAGAAGAGTGATTTATATATTTTAAATACAGGCATACCTTGGAGATATTGCACATTTAGTTCCAGACCATCACAATGAGGCAAAAACATTGCAGTGTAGCAAGTCGCATGAATTTTGTGGTTTCCCAGTGCACATAAAAGTTATTCATAGAATATAGTCTCTTAGGTGTGCAGTAGCATTATGTTTAAAATGCAATGTGTATGTGTGCTAAGTCACATCAGTTGTGTCTGACTCTTTGCGACCCCATGGACTGTAGCCATCCAGGCTCCTCTGTCCATGGGATTCTTCACGCAGGAATACAGGAGTGGGCTGCCATGTCCTCTTCCAAGGGATCTTCCAGACCCAGAGAGCGAACACATGTTTCCTATGGCTCTTACCCTGCAGGCGGATTCTTTATTGCTGAGCCACCAGGAAAGCCCCTTCAAATACAGTGTGTATGTCTTAATTAATAAATAATTTATTGTTAAAAGATGACAACCATCTTCTGAACCTTTGGAGAGTCATCTTTTTTGCTGGTGCTGAGTCTTACCTTAATATTGATCGCTGCTGACCGATCGGGTAGTTGTTGCTGAAACTTAGAGTGGCTGTGGCAATTTCTCAAAATAAGACAACAGTGAAGTTTGCCCCTTGATTGACCCTTCCTTTAACGAATAATTAATTTCTCTGTGGCTTGCCATGCTTTTGGATAACACTGTAGCCACAATAGAATTTCTTTCAAAATTGTGATCAAACCTCTCAAACCCTACTGCTCCTTTATCAACTAAATTGATATAATATTCTAAATCCGTTGTTGTCATTTCAACAACCTTCACAGCATCTTCACCATCTCAAGAAAACATTTTCTTTGCTCTTTCATTAACAACAAATGCTCATTTATTTTATCATGAGTTCAGTCACTTCTTCAGATTCTATTTCTAGTTCTCTTGCTATTTCTGCCACATTTGCAGTTACTTTTTCCACTGAGGAAGTCTTGAACCCCTCAAAGTTATCCATGAGGGCTGGAATCAACTTTCTGTAAATTTCTGTTTGTATTGATATTCTGAATCTTCCCCAGGAATCACACATGTTTTTAATGGCACCTAGAATGAATCTTTTCCAGAAGGTTTTCATTTGACTTTGCCCAGATCCATCAGAGGAATCACTATCTGTATATTTCTTAAAGGGTAGGACTTGAAAGTCAAAATTACTCCTTGATACATGAATTGCAGAATAGGTGTGGTGGTAATAGGTGTGAAAGTAACATTAAACTCATTGTATTGAATACATCAGAGCTCTAAGCTGACCAGGTTCATTGTCAATGAGTAGGAATATTTTAAAAGGAATCTTCTTTTCTGAGCAGTAGGTCTCAGTAGTGGGCTTAAAATACTCAATAACCATGTTGTAAACAGATGTGTTGTCATCCAGGCTTTGTTGTCCATTTATAGAGCACAGACAGAGTAGATTTAGTATAATTCTAAAGGGAGCCTTAGGTTTTTTGGAATGGTAAATGAGCTCTGGCTTCAAGTCCAGTTGCATTCGCCCCTAACAAGAAAGTCAGTCTGTACTTTGAAGCTTTGAAGCCAGGCCTTGACTTCTCCTCTCAAGCTCTGAAAATCCTAGATGGCATATTCTTCCCCCAAAAATGTGTTTCATCTACATTTAAAATCTGTTGTTTAGTGTAGCCACCTTCATTAATTATATTAGTGAGATCTTTTGGATAACTTGCTGTAGCTTCTAAATGAGCACTTGCTGCTTCACCTTGTATTTTCATGTTACGGAAATGGCTGCTTTGCCTCTTTCATGAACCAACCTCTGCTACCTTCAAATGTTTCTTCTTCATTTCCTCATCTCTCCCAACCTTCATACCAGAACATTGAAGAGAGTTAATGGTCTTCCTCTGGCTAAGACTTTGGCTCAAGGAAATACTGTGGCTAGTTTGATCTTCTATCCAGACCACTAAAACTTTCTCTGTATCAGCAGTAAGACTGTTTGACTTATCATTCATGTGTTAACTGGAGTAGCGCTTTAATTTCCATCAAGAACTTTTTCTTTATGTTCTAGATTTTTATTTAAAGAGAAAGACATGCACCTCTTTTCACTTGAGCACTTGGAGGCCATTATAGGGTAACTAATTTACCTAATTTCAGTATTTTTGTGTCAAAGGGAATAGGAAGGCCTGAAGAAAGGAAGAGAGATGGGAGACTAATCAGTCAGTGGANGAGCACTTGGAGGCCATTATAGGGTAACTAATTTACCTAATTTCAGTATTTTTGTGTCAAAGGGAATAGGAAGGCCTGAAGAAAGGAAGAGAGATGGGAGACTAATCAGTCAGTGGAACAGTCAGAATACACACAAGTTTTATTAAGTTCTCCATATTATAAGGGTGTGGTTTATGGCACCCCAAAACAATTGCAATTGTACCATTAAAGATCACAGGTCACCATAACAAGTTTAGTAATAATTTTAAAGTGTAAAATATGTGAGAATTTACCAAATGTAACATGACAAACACTAAATGAGCAAATGCTTTTAAAATAAAAAGCAAAAGTGCCAATAGACTTGCCAGACTCAGGATTGTCACAAATGTTCAATTTGCAAAACCATAGTATCTGCAAAGTGAAATAAAGGAAAGTGCAAAAAAACAAAGTATACTGGTACATTTGATGCATTTNCAAATTCCCACTGGCTACCAATTTTACCTATGGTAATGTATATGTTTCAATGTTATTCTGTTGTATCATCCCTCCCTCTCCTTTCCCCACGGGGTCCAAAATGACTGTGTCTCCTTAGCTGCCCTGAAAGTATGTTGTCAGTACTATATTTCTAGATTCCATATGTATGCATAAATATGCAATATTTGTCTTCCTTTTTCTTACTTCACTCTGTAGGTTCATCTACCTCATTAGAACTGACTCAAATTTGTTCCTTTTTAGAACTGAGTAATATTTCATTGTGTATATGTACCACAACTTCCTTATACATTCATCTATTGATGGACACCTAGGTTGCTTCCATATCCTAGCTACCATAAATAGTGCTGCAGGGAACACTGGAGTACATGTGTCTCTTTCAACTCTGGTTTCTTTGGGCCCCACAGTGGGATTGCTGGTTCATATGGTGGCTTTATTCCTAGCTTTTTAAGTTATCTCCATACTGTTTGCCACAGTGGCTGTATTAGTTTGCATTCCCACCAACAGTGTAAGAGGGTTCTCTTTTCTTCACACCCTCTCCAGCATTTATTGTTTGTAGACTTTTGATAATAGCCATTTTAGCAGTATGAGATATCATGTTGTAGTTTAGGTTTGCATTTCTCTAATAATGAGTGATATTGAGCATATGCTCATGTGTTTATTAGCTATCTGTATATCTTCTTTGTAGAAATGTTTTAGGTCTTCTGCCCACTTTTTGATTGGGCTGTTTGGTTTCTGATAAAGAGCTGCCTGAGATGCTTGTATATTTTAGAGATTAATTCTTTGTCAGTTGTTTTATTTACTATTATTTTCTCCCATTCTGAGGGTTGTCTTTTCACCTTATTTATAGTTTCTTTCATTGTGAATTTAAAAAAGAAAAAAAACAATCTTTAAGCTTAATTAGGCCCTATTTGTTTATTTTTGTTTGTATTTGTATTACTGTAGGAAGTGGGTCATAGAAAATCTTGTGATTTATGTCAGAGTGTGTTATGCTATTCTTTTCTCTAAGAGTTTTTATAGTATCTGGTCTTACATTTAGGTCTTTAATCCATTTTGAGTTTGCTTTTGTGTATGGTGTTAGGAGGTGTTCTAACTTCATTCTTTCACATGTAGCAGACTAGTTTTCCCAGCACCACTTGTTGAAGAGACTGTCTTTTCTCCATGGCAAAATTTTGCCTCCTTTGTCAAAGATAAGGTGTCCATAGGTGCATGGATTTATCTCCAGGCTTTCTGTCTTACTCCATTGGTCTATATTTCTGCTTTCATGCCAGTACCATACTGTCTTCATGGCTGTAGCTTTGTAGTGTAGTCTGAAGTCAGGTAGGTTGATTCCTCCAGTTCCATTCTCCTTCTCAAGATTGCTTTGGCTCTTCAGGGTCTGTTGTATTTCCATAAATGTTGTGAAATTATTTGTTCTAGTTCTGTGAAAAATACCATTGGTAGTTTGATTGGTATTGCACTGAATCTATAGATTGCTTTGGGTGATATAGTCACTTTCACTACATTGATTCTTCCAATCCAAGAACACGGTATATTTCTCCATTTGTTTGGGTCATTTTTTATTTCTTTCATTGGTGTCTTAAAGTTTTCTGCAAACAGGTCTTTGTCTCTTTAGGGAAATTTATTCCCAAGTATTTTATTCTTTTTGTTGCAATGGCAAATGGGATTGTTTCCTTAATTTCTCTTTCTGATTTTTCATTTTACTGTATAGGAATGCAAGAGATTTCTGTGATCCTGTGACTTTACTATATTCATTGACTAGCTCTAGTACTTTTTGGTGGCATCTTTCAGATTTTCTTTGAAAATCATGTCATCTGCAAACAGTGAGAGTTTTACTTCTTTTCCAATCTGGATTTCTTTTATTTCTTTTTCTTCTCTGATTGCTGCAGCTAGAACTTCCAAAACTGTATTGAAGAATAGTGGTGAGAGTGGCCACTCTTGTTCCTGAATTTAAAGGAAATACTTTCAATTTTTCAACATTGAGGATAATTTTTTGTGGGTTTGTCGTATATGGCCTTTATTATGTTGAAATATATTCCTTTTAAGGGCTTCCCTAGTGGCTCAGATGGTAAAGAATCTACCTGCAGTGCAGGATCCCTGGGTCAAGAAGATCCCCTCTAGAAGGAAATGGCAACTCACTCCAGTATTCTTGCCTGGAGAATCCTATGAACAGAGGAGCCTGACAGGATACAGTTCATGGGCTCCCAAAGAGTTGGACATGACTGAGTGACTAACACTTTCACTTTCACTTTCATAATCCTTCTAGGGGCTTCCAAGGTGGTGCTACTGGTAAACAACCCACCTGCCAATGCAAAAGATGCAAGCTACACAAGTTCAATCTCTGGGTCTGGAAGATTCCCCTGGAGTAGGAAATGAGAATCCACATCAATATTCTTGCCTGGAGAATTCCATAGACAGAGGAGTCTACAATCCATGGAACCACAAAGAATTGGACATGACTGTTTGACTAACACTGCTTACATTCCTTCTGTGCTTACTTTCTGGAGAGCTTTTATCATAAATGGGTGTTGAATTTTGTCAAAGTCTTTCTCTGCATCTATTGATATAATCATTTGGTTTTATTTATTTGCTAGAATTGTGTTTGTGTTGAGGATTTTTGCATCTATGCTCATCAGTGATATTAGCCTGTGTTTTTTGTTTGTTTGTTTGTTTTGTTTTTTGGCAGTATCTTTGTCTAGTTTTGGTATCAGAGTTATTATGGCCTTTTAGAATAAGATTGCAGAGAAGGCAATGGCAACTCACTCCAGTACCCTTGCCTGGAAAATCCCATGGACAGAGGAGCGTGGTAGGCTGCAGTCCATGGGGTCACTGAGAGTCGGACACAACTGAGCGACTTCACTTTCACTTTTCACTTTCATGCATTGGAGAAGGAAATGGCAACTCATTCCAGCGTTCTTGCCTGGAGAATCCCAGAGACGGGGGAGTCTGGTGGGCTGCCGCCTATGGGGTCTCACAGAGTCAGACATGACTGAAGTGACTTAGCAGCAGCAACAGAATAAGATTGAGTTTTCCTTCCTCTGCAATTTTCTGAAAGAGTTTGAGCAGGAAATGTGTTAGCTTTTCTTGAAACTTATGGTAGAATTTGCTGGTGAAGCCATCTGGCCCTGGGCTTTTGTTTATTGAAAGGTTTTTTATTACAGTTTCGATTTCTGTGCTTGTAATCGGTCTGTTCATATTTTCTGTTTCTTCCTGGTTTAGTTTTAGGTTATACTTTCCTAAGAATTTGTCCATTTCTTCCATGTTGTCCATTTTATTGACATAGAGTTGCTCATAGTATCCTCTTATGATCCTTTGTATTCCTGTGTAATCTATTGTAACTTCACCTTTTTCATTTCTAATTTATTGATTTGAGTCTTCTCCCTTTTTGCTTGATGCAGTCCATGGGGTAGCAAAGAGTCAGACATGACTGAGCAACTGAACTGAACTGAACTGGTTTCTCCCACCCCTAGCAACGACCAATCTGCTGTCTGTTTCTGAGTTTGGTTGACTGTAGATTCTGTATATAAGTGAGATCAAACAGTATGCTATGTCTGACATTTCACTTAGCATAAGGCCCTCAAGGTCTATATACCTTGTCATGAATGACAGAATTTCCTCCTAAATAATGTTATATTCCATTGTATGTATGTACACAGATGATAGCTCATGGTGAACAGTGTCAGACTTGTGATTTCCAAGGAAGAGAATTTAGCTTTGGGAACAGGGACGAGGCTTAATCACTCAGAGCTTTTGTGTAGCAGAGTTTTATTAAAGTATAAAAAGGATAAGGAAAATTTCTGACACAGACATCAGAAGGGGGCAGAGAGTGCCCCACTCCCCAGTGTTCTCAAGGCCTTATATACCTTTTCCATTGGTCACTAGAAATAGAGCCACTCCTATGACTTACATTTTAAGATAACAGGATTAGTCAGAAGGTTCTTAAGAAGGAAAAACATGTTCTTGAGCAAGATACATTCAGTTCAGTTCAGTCACTCAATGGTGTCTGACTCTTTGTGACCCTATAGACTGCAGCAAGCCAGGCTTCCCTGTCTATCACCAATTCCCAGAGCTTACTCAAAATCTTGTCCATTGAGTTGGTGATTCCATCCAACCATCTCATCCTCTGTTGTCCCTGCTTCTCCTCCCACCTTCAATCTTACCCAGCATCAGAGTCTTTTCAGAGTCAGTTCTTTGTATCAGGTGTCCAAATTATTGGACCTTAAGGTTTAGCATCAGTCTTTCCAATGACTATTCAGGACTGATTTCTTTTAGGATTGATTGGTTTGATTTCCTTTCAGTTCAAGGGACTCTCAAGAGTCTTCTCCAACACCACAGTTCAAAAGCATCAACTCTTTGGCACTCAGCTTTCTTTATGGTCCAACTCTCACATCCATACATGACTACTGGAAAAACCATAGCTTTGACTAGACAGGTCTTTGTTGCAAAGCAATCACTTTGCTTTTTAATATGCTGTCTATGTAGGTCATAGCTTTTCTTCCAAGGAGCAAACGTCTTTTAATTTCATGGCTGCAGTCACCATCTACAGTGATTTTGGAGCACAAAAATGAAGTCTCTCACTGTTTCCCCATCTTTGTGCCATAAAGGGATGGGACCAGATGCCATGATTTTAGTTTTCTGAACATTGAGTTTTAAGCCAACTTTTTCACTCTCCTCTTTCACTTTCATCAAGAAGATCTTTAGTTCTTCTTCACTTTCTGCCATAAGGGTGGTGTCATCTGCATATCTGAGGTGATTGATATTTCTCCTGGCAATCTTGATTCCAATTTGTATTTCATCCAGTCCAGCATTTGGCATGATGTATTCTGCATGTAAGTTGACTCATTGGAAAAGACTCTGATGCTGGGAGGGTTTGGGAGCAGGAAGAAAAGGGGACGACAGAGGATAAGATGGCTGGATGGTATCAACAGCTCAATGACATGAGTTTGGGTAAGCTCCGGGAGTTGGTGATGGACAGGGAGGCCAGGCGTGCTGCGATTCATGGGGTCACAGAGTCAGACATGACTGAGCAACTGAACTGAACTGAACTCTGCATATAAGTTAAATAAGCAGGGTGACAATATGCAGTGCTGATGTACTCCTTTCCCTATTTGGAACCAATGTGCTGTTCTATGTCCAGTTCTGATTGCTACTTGTTGACCTGCATACAAATTTCTCAGGAGTCAGGTCAGGTGGTCTTGTATTCTCATCTTTTTCAGAATTTTCCACAGTTTATCATGATCCACACAGTCAAAGTCTTTGGTGTAGGCAAAAAAAGCAGAAGTAGATGTTTTTCTGGAACTCTCTTGCTTTTTCCATGATCCAGATGATGTTGGCAATTTGATCTCTGGTTCCTCTGCCTTTTCTAAATCCAGGTCGAACATCTGGAATTTCACAGTTCACATATGGTTGAAGCATGACTTGGAGAATTACTCAAGCATTACTTTGCTAGCATGTGAGATGAGTGCAACTGTGTGTTAGTCTGAACATTCTTTGGCATTGCCTTTCACTTGGATTGGAATGAAAACTGACCTTGTCCAGTACTGTGGCCACTGATGAGTTTTCCAAATTTGCTGGCATATTGAATGCAGCACTTTCACAGCATCACCTTTTAGGATTTGAAATAGCTCAACTGGAATTCCATCAACTACTCTAGCTTTGTTTGTAGTGATGCTCCCTAAGGCCTACCTGACTTCACATTCCAGGATGTCTGGCTTAGGTGACTAATCACACCATGGTGGTTACTGAGTCATAAATATCTTTTTTGTATAGTTCTGTGTATTGTTGCCGCCTCTTCTTAATATCTTCTGCTTCTGTCAGGTCCATACTATTTCTGTCCTTTATTGAGCCCATCTGTGCATGAAATGTTCCCTTGTCATCTCTGTTTTCTTGAAGAGATCTCTAATCTTTCCCATCCTACTGTTTTCCTCTATTTCTTTGCACTGATCACTGAGAAAGTCTTTCTTATCTCTCCTTGCTATCCTTTGGAACTCTGCATTCAAACAGGTATAGCTTTCATTTTCTCCTTTGCTTTTTATTTCTCTTCTCTTCTCTTCTCAGCTATTGTAAGGCCTCCTCACACAACCATTTTGGTTTTTTGCATGTTTTTCTTGGGAATGGTTTTGATCACTACCTCCTATACAATGTCACAAATCTCCATCCATAGTTCTTCAGGCACTCTGTCTATTAGATATAATCCCTTGAATCTATTTGTCACTTCTACTGTATAATCATAAGGGATATGATTTAGGTCATACATGAATGATCTAGTGGTTTTCTCTACTTTCTTCAATTTAAGTCTGAATTTGGCAGTAAGGAGTTCATGATCTGAGCCACAGTCAGTCCCTGGTCTTGTTTTTGCTAACTGTATAGAGCTTCTCCATCTTTGGCTGCAAAGAATATAATCAATCTGATTTCAGTATTGATCATCTGGTGATGTCCATGTGTAGAGTCTTCACTCGTGTTGTTGGAAGAGGGTGTTTGCTATGACCAATGTGTTTTTTTGGCAAAACTCTGTTAGCCTTTGATCTGCTTCATTTTGTACTCCAAACTTGCCTGTTACTCCAGGTATCTCTTGACTTCCTACTTTTGCATTCCAGCCCCCTATAATGAAAAGCACATCTTTTGGGGGTGTTAGTTTTAGAAGGTCTTGTGGGTCTTCACAAAACCATTCAACTTCAGCTTCTTCAGCATTACTGGTCAAGGCATAGACTTGGATTACTGTGCTATCAAATGGTTTCCATGGAAACAAACAGATCATTCTTTTGGTTTTGAGACTGCATCCAAGTACTGCATTTTGGACTCTTTTTTTGACCAAGATTTCTACTCCATTTCTTCCAAAGGATTCTTGTCCACAGTAGTAGATATAATGGTCATCTGAGTTAAATTCACCCATTCCATCCATTTTAGTTCACTGAATCCTAAAATGTCAACATTCACTCTTGCCATCCTCTGTTTTATCACTTCCAATTTGTCTTGATTCATGGACCAAACATTCCAGGTTCCTATGAAATATTGCTCTTTACAACATTGGACTTTATTTCCATCACCAGTCACATCCACAGCTGGATGTTTTTTCTGCTTTGGCTCTGTCTCTTCATTCTTTCTGAAGTTATTTCTCTACTGATCTCCAGTAGCATATTGGGCTCCTACTGACCTGGGGAGTTCATCTTTCAGTGTCCCATCTTTTTGCCTTTTCATACTGCTCATGAGGTTCTCAAGTTAAGAATACTATAAGGGTTTGCCCTTCCGTTCTCCAGTGGACCACATTTTGTCAGAACTCTTCATCATGCGCCGTCCATCTTGGGTGGTCCTCCATGGCATGGGACTCATAATTTCACTGAGTTAGACAAGGCTGTGGTCCATGTGATCAGTTTGGTTAGTTTTTTGTGATTGTGGCTTTCTTTCTGTCTGCCCCTCTGATGGATAAGGATAAGAGGATTATGGAAGCTTCCTGATGGGAGAGACTGACTGAGGGGGAAACTGGGTCTTGTTCTGATGGGTGGGGCTATGCTCAGTAAATCTTTAATCCAGTTTTTAAAAAATACATTCAGTTCAGTTCAGTCGCTCAGTCATGTCCAACTCTTTGTGACCCCATGAATCACAGCACATCAGGCCTCCCTGTCCATCACCAACTCCCAGAGTTCACTCAGACTCATGTCCATCGAGTCAGTGATGCCATCCAGCTATCTCATCCTCCATTCTCCCCTTCTCCTCCCACCCCCAGTCCCTCCCAGCATCAGAGTCTTTTCCAATGAGTCANCCAACTCCCAGAGTTCACTCAGACTCATGTCCATCGAGTCAGTGATGCCATCCAGCTATCTCATCCTCCATTCTCCCCTTCTCCTCCCACCCCCAGTCCCTCCCAGCATCAGAGTCTTTTCCAATGAGTCAGCTCTTTGCATGAGGTGACCAAAGTACTAGTGGCCCTAGTTGTAAAGAACTTGCCTGACAATGCAAAAAACATAATGAGACAAGGGTTCATTATGGGTTGGGAAGATCCCCTGGGGGAGGGCATGGCAACCCACTCCAGTATTCTTGCTGGAGAATCCCACAGACAGAGGCCTGGTGGGCTTCAGTCCTTAGGTTCACAAAAAGTCAGATATAACTAAAGTACCTTAGCAAGCAAACAATTGAAGACTATCCTTTCCCTATTGTATTCTTGGCTTAACAATTAATTGACCATTTATGCGTGGGTTTACTTCTGGGCATTCTATTCTGTTCCATTGATTTATGTGCCTTTTTTTTGCTTTTTTTTAATGCCAATGCTATACTATTTTGGATACTGTAGCTTTGTAATATGGTTTGAATTCAAAGCATGTAATGCCTCCATCTTTGCTCTTCTTTCTCAAGTTGCTATGGCTATTTAGGGATTTTTGTGGTTCCAAACAAATTTTAAGAATGTTTACTGTATTTTTGTGGAAAATGACCTTCCAATTTTTATGGGGATTGCATTGAATCAGTCAATTGCTTTAAGTAGTATGGAGTATTAACAGTAATAACAGTATTAACTTTTTCCAGTCTATATGCATGAAATATCTTTTATTTATGATATCTTCAATTTCTTCCTTCAGTGTCTTACAGTTTTTAACGTATAGGTCTTATGCCTTCTTAGTTAAATTTGTTATGAGCATTTTGTTCTTGTTGCCATTGTGAACATGACTTTTTAATTTACCTTTGATAGTTTATTATTAGGATATAGATACATAACTGATTTCTGTATCTTGATTTTGTGTGCAACTTTAGTGTAATTTGTTTATTACTTTTAACAAAGTTTGTTGGACTCTCAAGGTTTTCCTACATGTTATATCATGTCATCTGGAAATAAAGACAGTTTTACTTCATTTCTGATTTGGATGCACATTGTCTATTTTTCTTGCCTATTGCTCTAGCTCTTACTTCCAGTACTGTGGTGAACAAGAGTGATATGAGTGGGTTCCTGATCTTGTTCTTGATCTTCGAGGAAAAGCTTGTAGCTTTTAAACAGGGTCTGTGGTCTCATATATAACCTCTATTATGTTGTGGTACATTCCCTCTGTGCCAAGTTTCTGAGAGCTTTTATCATGAATGTATTTTGAATGTTGTCAACTGCTTTTTCTGCCTCTATGGTTTGTAATGACCATGTAAGTTTTCTCCTACATTATGTTAATGATGATATAGTGTATTTTTGTGGTATCCTCTCTGTCTTGAAGGAGTGGCCACATGTAGGAAATAAAAATTTTAGTTTAGCTTTGTCCTCACTCTTGTCTTTCAAACTTTTATGATTGTTCAGCTTTCTCTGTTCATAGTGATTCCCAATATTAGATATTGTTCCAAGACCAGTCAGTGTTTCAAAGAGGAGAATCTCAGTCAACACCTAGATGCAGGCTTATTAGAAACTGAATCCTCAAGTAACAGTGTTTAAAATGTGTAAATATACTTCTTTTAGCGGAGATCAGGAGATGGGTATTTTTGCCTGCTCCCTCTGGTNTGTGTGGATTCCCACAAACTGTGGAAAATTCTTAAAGAGATGGTAATACCAGACCACCTGACCTGACTCCTGAGAAATCTGTATGCAGGTCAACAAGCAACAGTCAGAACTGGACATGGAACAACAGACCGCCTCAAAATTGAGAAAGGAGTATGTCAAGACTGTATACGGTCATCCTGCTTATTTAACCGATATGCAGAGTACATCATGCCAAATGCTGGATAGAATCAAGATTGCAAGGAGAAATATCAATAACCTCAGATATGCAGAGGATACCACCCTTATGGCAGAAAGCAAAGAACTAAAGAGCCTTTTGATGAAAGTGAAAGAGGAGAGTGAAAAGGTTGGCTTAAAACTCAACATTCAGAAAACTAAAATCATGGCATCTGGTCCCATCACTTCATGCAAATAGATAGGGAAACAGTGGAAACAGTGGCTGACTTTATTTTTGGGTCTCCAAAATCACTGCAGATGGTGACAGAGCCATGAAATTTAAAAATGCTTACTCCTTGGAAGTAAACCTATGACCAACCTAGATAGCATATTAAAAAGCAGACATTATTTTGCCAACAAAGGTCTGTCTAGTCAAAGCTATGGCTTTTTCAGTAATCATGTATGGATGTGAGAAGAGTGAAAGTGAAGTCACTCAGTCGTGTCCAACTTTTTGTGACCCCACGGACTCTAGTCAGCCAGACTCCTCCAGCCTTGGGACTTTCCAGGCAAGAATACTGGACTGGGTTGCCATTTCCATCTCCAGGGGATTTTCCTGATTTCCTGGTGGCTCAGACGGTAAAGAGTCTGCCTGTAATGCATGTAAAGAAAGCTGAGTGTCAAAGAATTCATGCTTTTGAACTGTGGTGTTGGAGAAGACTCTTGAGAGTCCCTTGGACTGCAAGGAGATCCAACCAGTTTATCCTAAAGGAGATCAGTCCTGGCTGTTCACTGGAGGAACTGATGTTGAAGCTGAAACTCCAATACTTTGGCTACCTGATGCAAAGAACTGACTCATTGGAAAAGACCCTGATGTTGGGAAAGTTTGAAGGTGGAAGGAGAAGGGGACAACAGAGGATGAGATGGTTGGATGGCATCACCGATGCAATGGCCATGAGTTTAGGTAAACTCCGGGAGTTGGTGATGGACAGGGAGGCCTGGCGTGCTGTGGTCCATAGGGTCACAGAGAGTCGGACACAACTGAGCGACTGAACTGAACTGAACTGTACAGCCAAGCAGCTTAGTCATCTGTATATAGGCCTTCGTTTAAATATTTTTCTATTATGCTTTATCACTGTGCTATACAGTAGGGCCATATTGTTTATCAATTTTATATGTATCAGCTTGCATCTGCTAATCCCAAACTCCCAATCCAATCCTCTCCCATTTGCCTCCTGCTTGGCAAGCACCAGTCTGGTTTCTATGTACATGATTCTATATTTGTTTTGTAGGTAGGTTCATTTGCATCATATTTAGATTCCACATATAAATGATATCATATGGTAGTTGTCTTTCTCTCTCTGACTTAGTATGATCTCTAGTTGCATTCATGTTGCTACAAATAACATTATTTTGTCATTTTTTAAAATGGCTGATAGTATTCTGTTCTATATATGTAAACTTCTTTATCCAGTCATCTGTTGATGGACATTTAACTTGTTTCCATGTTTCAGCTATTGTGAATAGTGCTATGAGCATAGGGGTATATGTACCTTTTAAATTATAGTTTTGTCTGGATATATCCAAGAATAGGATTGCTGGATTACATGCTAATCATATTTTCAGTTTTCTGAGGAACTTCCACATTGTTTTTCACAGTGACTATACCAACATATATTCCCACCAGCAGTGTAGGAGAGATCCCTTTTCTGCACACCTTGTCCAGCATTTATTTGTAGACTTTTTAATGATGGCCATTCTGACTGATGCAATGTGGTACCTCAATGTAGTTTTGATTTGTATTTCTCTAATAATTAGTGACGTTGAGCATATTTTCATGTGCCTGTTGGCCATCTGTATTTCTTCTTTGGAGAAGTATCTCTTTAGGTCCTCTGTCCATTTTTTAGTTGGCTTGTTTTGCTGTTGTTGTCAACTTGTATGAACTGTTTGTATATTTTTGAAATTAAGCCCTTGTTTGTCACATCATTTGCAAATATTTTCTCCCAGTTCTGTACACTGTCCTTTTGTTTATGGTTTTCTTTGCTACTTTAACTTAATCGTTATAATAGTCTAGGGCAACAGAGAAAACCAGATATTATTATTTTTCACAGATGAGAAAATCAAGGCTCAACAAATTTAAAAGTGATGTGCTTGACTAAAGTCTCAACTTATTTCATGGCCCAGGTTCCCTGCAGTGCTCTCAAATAATGGCTAAGTCACAAATCAAACACCTCTTTCACTTTTATTCTCTATATTTCTTTGAGACAAATACCTCTTTCACCATGGGGAAATTCAGCAGAGCTTCTGTTTGCATGGGATGGATGCTGCACAGACTGAGGGGACTGACGCCCCCATAGTGGTGCAGCTAAGTGGTGCTTCTTGAATTTGTGCAGTGCCCAGCCTATATGAGCACATGAGGCATGGATGAAACAACTAGCTTTACTGATCCAAAAGCTCAAGTTAGAAACACCAAACAGCTGTAGAATTGCCATCCTGGTTTCCATTTCATTGTGTTTTCACCCCAAAGAAGAAAAAAAGATGAAAATCAAACAAAAGTAACTTTAAGAGAAAATTTGTCACCCTGGTTGAATTTTCTTTTACTTGAAATTCACCCTGTCTACACTCAGTTGAATAGAATGACATTTGATTGAACTGACTGGGAAAGAAAGTGACAAGATACATCCGGATTCAGGTTCTCATATTCGGTTTATTGTTTAGTGCACCAATGCCTGAAATTAAATGAACACACACAGAAGATTCATCATAATGCTATCTGTGGAGTTCTGTTATAGGGAGACATTGCTATTACAAAGTCTTCCTACAGTTGAACTCTGAAGATGGACTTGGTATTCTGCAGACTAGCACATTTCATGTGAGTCTGAATCCTTTTTTTCCCATCTATTCATTGAAATTAGAAATCTGGTAATTGGATTTGTAAAAGTGCCTTGTGAAGTAATTATCTGTAATACATTCTCAAGTATTCTTTCTTAGTAAACCTGTTAGGGATGCTAAGAGATACCTCACACCTTCCCTTTCACAACTGCCACATGGTCCTCTTTGAAACTGGTTCCAATAATGAGTTCCTTTAAAAGAGAAAACAAGCTGTTTCAACTTTTAAAAACTCAATAAGAATCATAAGACAAAAGGATATAATGTTTACTTGAGGTGAAATGAGGGGGGCCAAATAAGTGTCACTCAGTGTCATTACAATGCTACCAGAAACAGTTAAGCCAACAGAATATTTAAGCTTCTATTAGTGTTTAGAGATATTGGCAATATATATCATTAGTTTTCATAATGAAATATCACAGAATTTTAAAATGTCTAAAATCATCTTTGCAAAAAATAGAAACCAACATATTGTAAAGCAACTATCCTCCAGTTAAAAAAATAGAACAGAATAAATTAATAAAAAGCATCTAAGGTAAAAATATGACCAATGCCGTGACGTTTTAGTAATATATTTGGAATGCCTGACAATGAACTAGCAATAGATTGTTCATGTACTCTAGAATAAACATTTAAATTATAATTTGAGTGTTTCATAATGCCTTGAAATTAAAAAAGAAATATTTCCATGAGAACTCACCAGCAAAGGCTGACAACAGTGATTATCTTTCTGCCAGTTAGCAGCATGGAAATTAGAAGGAGCCATTTAATCCCTCAGATTGTTTAGCTGTGACATTTCTGATGCATAGTACAAGAGATTTAACTATCAGCCAGAAAATAAACAAAGATTAACATGACATTTGCACTGCAAATCACAAGCATGCTCCATTTGCCAGGATCTTTCTTAACAGCTGATACTCAGCATTTCCAAGTTAGGAACAAGTTAGTCAACAAGAAGCAAACTTGCTTATTACTAAGTGTGACTAGGTAGTGCATATTAAATCATGGAATGATTTCATTTAATAAGCAATGTCTTCACTACCTGCTGCATCCCAGACATTCTTGCACAATTAGAACTGAGGCAAAAAGGCTAGGATTGCAGAAGTTAGACAGCAAACAAATAAGCACTATAAAGGAAAGCAGTGGGAGCATAGAGAAAAGGCATCCAAGCTGGCTTGGTTAGGGGGAGAGGCGGGTCAGGGGAGGCTTGGCAGAGACACTCACTGAAGGAAAGTTCTTATTTTTTTCCGCCCCATTTTATAAAAGAAAAAGAGGCCTTAATGGACTGCAGATAATTACCTCACAAGCAACTTTTAAAAACTCTATGTTAATAATAATAATTTAATACTCCCTGTGCTGAATTATGGAGAAGGAAATGGCAACCCATTCCAGTATTCTTGCCTAGAGAATTCCAGGGACAGAGGAGTCTGGTGGGCTGCCATCTATGGGGTCACACAGAGTCAGACACAACTGAAGTGACTTAGCAGCAGCAGCATGCTGAATTAAGTCTTTCTTGAGAGCTTCATTCTAGGAAGATTTTGTTTAAAAATTATTTTACCAATAGTAATCTTATGATGTCTCAATTTTTTCCCATTCAATTCTATGGTAGAATTGTTAACATAATTTGATAATTTAAACTTACAGATGTGATTTAAAAACTGACTGGCAAGGTAGGAGAAAGATAAAGGTAGAATCTAGCTTCAGAGACAAAAGAGGTGTTTGGGAGGAGCAACTCCAATACTTTAGCCACCTCATGCAAAAGTTGATTCACTGGAAAAGACTCTGATGCTGGGAGGGATTGGGGGCATGAGATGGGAACAACAGAGGATGAGATGGCTGGATGGCATCACTGACTCGATGGACGTGAGTCTGAGTGAACTCCGGGAGCTGGTGATGGACAGGGAGGCCTGGCATGCTGCAATTCATGGGGTCGCAAAGAGTTGGACACAACTGACCAACTGAACTGAACTGAACCAAAGGAAGTTTTCAGAACTACATGCAAAGATTGGGTGTGATAGGATTAGCAGTACAAGCATGCTTGTTCAGTCCCTGAGTTGTGTCTGACTCTGTGACCCCGTGGACTGTAGCACACCAGATTTCTCTGCCCTTCAGTATCTCTCACAGTTTGCTCAAACTCATGTCCACTGAGTCAGTGATGCCATCCAGTCGTCTCATCCTCTGTCTCCCCCTTCTCCTCCTGCCCTCAGTCTTTCCCAACATCAAGGTCTTTTTCCAGTGAATCAGCTCTTTGCATCAGGTAACCAAAGAATTGGAGCTTCAACTTCAGCATCAGTCCTTCCAGAGAATAATTCAGGGTTGATTTCCTTTAGGATACCTTTAGTACAGACATGGGGTTGGGGTCAGGGAGGGAAGCAGAAAATATGTAAGGGCAAGAAAGTGGAAGGCCATTTATGTCTGACATAGAGTATAGGTTTCATATCAGGACCATGAGGAGCCATTGGAGAATTTAAAGTTGATGTGTACCAAAATCATATTAGAACTGAAAGGTTATTCACATAAACAAGCAAAGTTTGTTGGAGGGGAGTAAGACTAGCATGAAGCCTCTAGAGGTGACTGAAAACATGGCCCCAACTCTTCATCCTTTCTTTTATCTAATCTTACAACATGACTTTACAGTAGCTTTCAGTAAGAAGTGGTGATTTGCAGTGATTTGCAGCTTTCTCCTAGAGAAGACAAGGCACCCCACTCCAGTACTCTTGCCTGGAAAATACCATGGATGGAGGAGACTGGTCCATGGGTCACTGAGAGTTGGACATGACTTAGTAAATTCACTTTCACTTTTCACTTTCATGCATTGGAGAAGGAAATGGCAACCCACTCCAGTGTTCTTGCCTGGAGAATCCCAGGGATGGCGGAGCCTGGTGAGCTGCAGTCTATGGTATCGCACAGAGTCGGACACGACTGAAGTGACTTAGCAGCAGCAGCAGCTTTCTCCACCTGCAGAATATGAGTTACCTTTGTAACTGGCTATAGCCATCAAATGTAGTCAAAGTGAGTCTTTATCAGTTCTGAGTGTGTATCTTCATGGTTACAGAACCCTGCCTGCTCTGCTGTGAGAACAAGCCAAACTACCACTTGGACATAGTCCAGTTGTTCTAGCTAAGATTATCCTAGACCAGCTTACAGTCAGATACTCCCAGGAGATGTGAAAAAGTCCAGATAGACTCAGCAATGCCTGCCCAAACACAGCTCCCTGCAGACATAAATGTGAGCCCAGCCAAGATCAGAAGAACTTGCCAGTTGACCTATAGACTTTGAAGGCAAAACTGAGGATTATCTTTTTATGCTGCTGCATTCAGGAATTGTATATTACACAGCAGTGGGGAGCTGATACATCATTCTAACAAATCTTCCCTTGCATTATGAATGGACATAGTAACAGAAAACTCAGCTTCCAATTAAAAATCAAGCATAAATTCTTAACACAGAATGCAAACTATGCAAAGTCTTTCTTCTGTAACATACTCAGGCCTTAGTGAGGTTCCTCATTGCTAATGTAGCCTACCTTCATCAAAATGATGGGCTTCTTTTTGAAGCAGTTTTCCTGCTCTTCATTTCCAGGTTGTACTTTGAGTCACTACTCTTTCTCTCTCTCTGAGTGCTGCTCTATACAAACTCAGTGTTCTGTGGAATTTATCTGAAGATTCTTAAGTTGATTTACTAAAAATTCAGTTTATTATCACTCCCGGGAGGGATATCATTTGAATAAAAGGTAAAAGTTACATTTTATTCACTGCATCTAACATAGTTCTTGGCACATAGTAGGAACACAAAAATGTTTGTTAATGAATTAATGGCTCTCTCCTAATTATTACTCATCCCTAATAAAACTGTTCTCCACTTTCAAATGTATTTCAAGCCTCTGTTCCCCTCCCTAGATTTAAAACCAACATTCCTTTTTATTTAACTTGCTCTTTGAATTTTCCTACAGCTCATGACATATGCTTTTCATGGCTAAATTAACACCCTAGTAGTTACTACTCTAAAGGTTAAAATCCTATCTCTGCCACTTACTATTATGTGACACTGGGGAAATTGCTTAAATACTATGTGGCCCCAGTTTTTTTAATTAGCAAATCATAATATCAATAACACAGATCTCAAGTAAGGTTAAATATACACTTAGAAGCTTCCCTGGTAGCCCAGATGGTAAAGCATCTCCCTGCCATGCAGAAGGTCTGGGTTCAATCCCTGGGTCTGGAAGATCCCATGGTGAAGGAAATGGCAACCCACTCCAGTACTCTTGCCTGGAAAATCCCATGGTCTGAGGAGCCTGATAGGTTACAGTCCGTGGGGTCACAAAGAGTCAGATACGACTAAGCGACTTCACTTTAAAGTGCTTAGAAAGAACCCCTGGTATAGAGTAAGCTCAAGAGATGCTAGCCATTTTTTTTACATTGTCTATATTCATCCAAAGTTGATTCCAACTATTCATTTTCACCCTTCCTTTTGTCCAGACTGCAGTGCACTGATGGAAAAGCCACACATCTCTAACGATTAAATGTCCTATGTTGTGACTTTTTCTTTTGAGCTCTCAACATTTAAAAACATCAAGGTTNAAGACTCCCTGGAGAAGGGAATGGTAACCCACTCTAGTATTCTTGCCTAGAGAATTCCAGGGACAGAGGAGTCTGGTGGGCTGCCATCTATGGGGTCACACAGAGTCAGACACAACTGAAGTGACTTAGCAGCAGCAGCATGCTGAATTAAGTCTTTCTTGAGAGCTTCATTCTAGGAAGATTTTGTTTAAAAATTATTTTACCAATAGTAATCTTATGATGTCTCAATTTTTTCCCATTTAATTCTATGGTAGAATTGTTAACATAATTTGATAATTTAAACTTAGAGATGTGATTTTTAAAACTGACTGGCAAGGTAGGAGAAAGATAAAGGTAGAATCTAGCTTCAGAGACAAAAGAGGTGTTTGGGAGGAGCAACTCCAATACTTTAGCCACCTCATGCAAGAGTTGATTCACTGGAAAAGACTCTGATGCTGGGAGGGATTGGGGGCATGAGATGGGAACAACAGAGGATGAGATGGCTGGATGGCATCACTGACTCGATGGACGTGAGTCTGAGTGAACTCCGGGAGCTGGTGATGGACAGGGAGGCCTGGCATGCTGCAATTCATGGGGTCGCAAAGAGTTGGACACAACTGACCAACTGA
The DNA here is from genome assembly GCA_006410735.1 of Raphicerus campestris. Taxonomy (NCBI): domain Eukaryota; kingdom Metazoa; phylum Chordata; class Mammalia; order Artiodactyla; family Bovidae; genus Raphicerus; species Raphicerus campestris. Next base: position 137,257 of record SJYW01014848.1, on the reverse strand, counting down.
ACTGAACTGAACCAAAGGAAGTTTTCAGAACTACATGCAAAGATTGGGTGTGATAGGATTAGCAGTACAAGCATGCTTGTTCAGTCCCTGAGTTGTGTCTGACTCTGTGACCCCGTGGACTGTAGCACACCAGATTTCTCTGCCCTTCAGTATCTCTCACAGTTTGCTCAAACTCATGTCCACTGAGTCAGTGATGCCATCCAGTCGTCTCATCCTCTGTCTCCCCCTTCTCCTCCTGCCCTCAGTCTTTCCCAACATCAAGGTCTTTTTCCAGTGAATCAGCTCTTTGCATCAGGTAACCAAAGAATTGGAGCTTCAACTTCAGCATCAGTCCTTCCAGAGAATAATTCAGGGTTGATTTCCTTTAGGATACCTTTAGTACAGACATGGGGTTGGGGTCAGGGAGGGAAGCAGAAAATATGTAAGGGCAAGAAAGTGGAAGGCCATTTATGTCTGACATAGAGTATAGGTTTCATATCAGGACCATGAGGAGCCATTGGAGAATTTAAAGTTGATGTGTACCAAAATCATATTAGAACTGAAAGGTTATTCACATAAACAAGCAAAGTTTGTTGAAGGGGAGTAAGACTAGCATGAAGCCTCTAGAGGTGACTGAAAACATGGCCCCAACTCTTCATCCTTTCTTCTATCTAATCTTACAACATGACTTTATAGTAGCTTTCAGTAAGAAGTGGTGATTTGCAGTGATTTGCAGCTTTCTCCTAGAGAAGGCAAAGCACCCCACTCCAGTACTCTTGCCTGGAAAATACCATGGATGGAGGAGACTGGTCCATGGGGTCACTGAGAGTTGGACATGACTTAGTAAATTCACTTTCACTTTTCACTTTCATGCATTGGAGAAGGAAATGGCAGCCCACTCCAGCGTTCTTGCCTGGAGAATCCCAGGNCTTTCAGTAAGAAGTGGTGATTTGCAGTGATTTGCAGCTTTCTCCTAGAGAAGACAAGGCACCCCACTCCAGTACTCTTGCCTGGAAAATACCATGGATGGAGGAGACTGGTCCATGGGTCACTGAGAGTTGGACATGACTTAGTAAATTCACTTTCACTTTTCACTTTCATGCATTGGAGAAGGAAATGGCAACCCACTCCAGTGTTCTTGCCTGGAGAATCCCAGGGATGGCGGAGCCTGGTGAGCTGCAGTCTATGGTATCGCACAGAGTCGGACACGACTGAAGTGACTTAGCAGCAGCAGCAGCTTTCTCCACCTGCAGAATATGAGTTACCTTTGTAACTGGCTATAGCCATCAAATGTAGTCAAAGTGAGTCTTTATCAGTTCTGAGTGTGTATCTTCATGGTTACAGAACCCTGCCTGCTCTGCTGTGAGAACAAGCCAAACTACCACTTGGACATAGTCCAGTTGTTCTAGCTAAGATTATCCTAGACCAGCTTACAGTCAGATACTCCCAGGAGATGTGAAAAAGTCCAGATAGACTCAGCAATGCCTGCCCAAACACAGCTCCCTGCAGACATAAATGTGAGCCCAGCCAAGATCAGAAGAACTTGCCAGTTGACCTATAGACTTTGAAGGCAAAACTGAGGATTATCTTTTTATGCTGCTGCATTCAGGAATTGTATATTACACAGCAGTGGGTAGCTGATACATCATTCTAACAAATCTTCCCTTGCATTATGAATGGACATAGTAACAGAAAACTCAGCTTCCAATTAAAAATCAAGCATAAATTCTTAACACAGAATGTAAACTATGCAAAGTCTTTCTTCTGTAACATACTCAGGCCTTAGTGAGGTTCCTCATTGCTAATGTAGCCTACCTTCATCAAAATGATGGGCTTCTTTTTGAAGCAGTTTTCCTGCTCTTCATTTCCAGGTTGTACTTTGAGTCACTACTCTTTCTCTCTCTCTGAGTGCTGCGCTATACAAACTCAGTGTTCTGTGGAATTTATCTGAAGATTCTTAAGTTGATTTACTAAAAATTCAGTTTATTATCACTCCCGGGAGGGATATCATTTGAATAAAAGGTAAAAGTTACATTTTATTCACTGCATCTAACATAGTTCTTGGCACATAGTAGGAACACAAAAATGTTTGTTAATGAATTAATGGCTCTCTCCTAATTATTATTCATCCCTAATAAAACTGTTCTCCACTTTCAAATGTATTTCAAGCCTCTGTTCCCCTCCCTAGATTTAAAACCAACATTCCTTTTTATTTAACTTGCTCTTTGAATTTTCCTACAGCTCATGACATATGCTTTTCATGGCTAAATTAACACCCTAGTAGTTACTACTCTAAAGGTTAAAATCCTATCTCTGCCACTTACTATTATGTGACACTGGGGAAATTGCTTAAATACTATGTGGCCCCAGTTTTTTTAATTAGCAAATCATAATATCAATAACACAGATCTCAAGTAAGGTTAAATATACACTTAGAAGCTTCCCTGGTAGCCCAGATGGTAAAGCATCTCCCTGCCATGCAGAAGGTCTGGGTTCAATCCCTGGGTCTGGAAGATCCCATGGTGAAGGAAATGGCAACCCACTCCAGTACTCTTGCCTGGAAAATCCCATGGTCTGAGGAGCCTGATAGGTTACAGTCCAATGGGTCACAAAGAGTCAGATACGACTAAGCGACTTCACTTTAAAGTGCTTAGAAAGAACCCCTGGTATAGAGTAAGCTCAAGAGATGCTAGCCATTTTTTTTACATTGTCTATATTCATCCAAAGTTGATTCCAACTATTCATTTTCACCCTTCCTTTTGTCCAGACTGCAGTGCACTGATGGAAAAGCCACACATCTCTAACGATTAAATGTCCTATGTTGTGACTTTTTCTTTTGAGCTCTCAACATTTAAAAACATCAAGGTTTACTTGAAATATTTTCTACTCCCCTTGGAGATTCCAAACTGAATTTTGTCCCTTGTATACTCAGCAGACAAAAATCTACTTAACACCCAGAGGCTTCTAGCATTATTTACCTTGGCCTCACTACTAAATTTGTCTTCAGCTTCATCCATCTTTTTCTTTGCTTATCTGACAAAAGAAATGTTATTCCTCTCACACTAACCCTTCTGCTTAATATTCCCAACCCCACCTGTTTCTCCTTCCTCCAGGATATTAATCCATCCCTCCCTTTACCAATTTCTCCTTCCCTACTGCCTCCTTGCACTCAGCCAATAAACCTTTCTGCCTTCACCTGTCAGAAAAAAATATTTTCACTTAGTCTGAGACTAAGGTTACTCTCTTACCTTCCTTGCTGCTGCTAAGTTGCTGCTAAGTCGCTTCAGTTGTGTCCAACTCTGTGCGACCTCATAGACGGCAGCCCACCAGGCTCCCACATCAATGGGATTCTCCAGGCAAGAATACTGGAGTGGGTTGCCATTTCCTTCTCCAATGCATGAAAGTGAAAAGTGAAAGTCAAGTTGCTCAGTCGTGTCTGACTCTTAGCATCCCCATGGACTGCAGCCTACCAGGCTCCTCCATCAATGGGATTTTCCAGGCAAGAGTACTGGAGTGGGGTGCCATTGCATTCTCCTCTTACCTTCCTTATAGTCACTTAATTCCAGGGGTGGGGGAGGAATTTATCTAAATGTAATGCCTCTACATTGTCCTCTTCTATTTATCATTTGTAATGATACTAGCCAGCTCCAAACTCATTTATATCATATATGACTTTACTATTTTCTACCAACTTGACTTTACACCATTGCAGAACAAATGGGATTTTGACATTTTTCACAATGAAAGAACCATCATTGAGTAAATACTATGCACAAGATAGTGTGCTAAGCATGTTACTTGTTATTAACTCACTGAATCTTCACAACAATCTTGTGAGGTAGATATCTTCATTCCATGAATAAGGATACTGAGACTTAGTTAAATTATCTCTTTTATCTATTTATGATCTTCAGTTCAGTTCAGTAGCTCAGTCGTGTCCAACTCTTTGCAACCCTATGAATCACAGCACGCCAGGCCTCCCTGTCCATCACCAACTCCTGGAGTTCACTCAGACTCATGTCCATCGAGTCAGTGATGCCATCCAGCCATCTCATCCTCAGTTGTCCCCTTCTCCTCCTGCCTCCAATCCCTCCCAGCATCAGAGTCTTTCCCAATGAGTCAACCCTTCACATGAGGACAAAGTACTGGAGTTTCAGCTTTAGCATCATTCTTTCCAAAGAACACCCAGGACCGATCTCCTTTAAAATGGACTACTTGGATCTCCTTGCAGTCCAAGAGACTCTCAAGAGTCTTCTCCAACACCACAGTTCAAAAGCATAAATTCTTTGGCACTCAACTTTCTTCACAGTCCAATTCTCACAAACATGACCCCTGGAAAAACCATAGCTTTGACTAGACGGACTTTTATTGGCATAGTAATATCTCTGCTTTTTAATATGCTGTCAAGGTTGGTCATAACTTTCCTTCCAAGGAGTAAGCATCTTTTAATTTCATGGCTGCAATCACCATCTGCAGTGATTTTGGAACTCTCCCAAATAAAGTCTGTCACTGTTTCCACTGCTTCCCCATTTATTTGCCATGAAGTGATGGGGCCAGATGCCATGATCTTAGTTTTCTGAATTTATGATCTTATAATTAGTAACTCTGTAAGCCTAAATAGCCCAGGGACAAGCTGATATTCATCTATGTGCTGATCCACTTCAGTGATTGCTTTTTGACTTGTGATCTAACTACCTAATGACACTTTTCTGTCATCGGTCACCAAATAGTTAACACCAATAGATTCTTCACTGTCCCCTTAGAATTTCTAAAGGGTTTGGTCCTGCTTATTCCTCATATATTTTATCTTTTTTTCATCTAGATAGGAATGCCCCTGTTTCATCTATTCCTTTATTCCTTTATATTTTTAGCCCTAAATTCTTAACATGCCTCTCCACCTTTCCTTCCTTCCATAACAGTATATATAAGCAGTCTAATTTCTATATTAAGAAAAATGCACCATTTCAATTCTGCCTCTCTGACACAACCACTGTGCTACTTTTCTTTTTTGTTCCCTTTGGAAATAGAAGGGGATTAAAAACATGTGCTATTTCCACTTTCAAATCTCTCATTTACTCTCCAACCCACTGAAATCTCAAATCTACAATAAACACTTCATTGAAACTGCTCATTCCAAGACCAACACTCTGTAATTAAAAAACCAATAAAACCTGTTCAATTCTTATCCAACATGATCTTTCTGAATGTTTCCTTGGCACTTTAAACTCATTAGGCTTAAAAAATTGTCTCCACCTGCCACTCAACTCCTTTTCCTCCAGAGTTTTCTAATATTTAACTAAATCTCAATTATCTCATTTTAGTAGGCTCAGGACTAAGTTCTCTTCCACATCTTCATTATACTTATCCAATCATCCTATCCAACCTTTCATTTCTACCTTGGCAAAACACCCTTCATTATTTCTTAACCCAGTGAAAGCGTTAGTCACTCAGTCATGTCTGACTCTTTGCAACCCTATAGATTGCAGCCTGCCAGTTTCCTCTGTCTTTGGAATTCTCCAGGCAAGAATGCTGGAGTGGGTAGCCATTCCCTTCTCCTGGGGATCTTCCCAAGGCAGAGATTGAACCTGGGTCTCCTACATTGCAGGCNAAGGGACTGGGGGCAGGAGGAGAAGGGGATGACAGAGGATGAGATGGCTGGATGGCATTACGGACTCGATGGACGTGAGTCTGAGTGAACTCCGGGAGATAGTGATGAACAGGGAGGCCTGGCGTGCTGCGATTCATGGGGTTATAAAGAGTCCAACACGACTGAGAGACTGAACTGAACTGAAGTGAATGCAATAAGAATGTATAAAAATAAAATAACTCTATAGGATGTCATTCCATAAATAGAGAACTTCAAAAAGTCATTACAAATCAAACACCTATTGACCCATATTCTGTGTTGTGACATACTGGAGTAGATATTTACCAAGTTAATTAAAAATAATAAGATCATACATGACATATTATTGTTGTTTAGTCTCTAAATCATGTCTTACACTTTTGTGACCCCATAGACTGTAGCCCTTTAGGCTCCTCTGTCCCTGGGATCTCCCAGGCAAGAATACTGGAGTGGGTTGCCATTTCCTTCTCCAGGGGATCTGCCCAACCCAGGGATTGAACTCACATCTCCTGCATTGGCAGGTGGGTTCTTTAACACTGAACTACCAGGGAAACCCCGGGCACAAAAATAAACATACTCAAAGTGTATGTGGAACAAATGAAGTCTGAAAATTCTGTATTTGAGAGGATAGTATTGTAGCAATGTCAATTTCTTGGTTGTGTAAGATGTTATCACTAGGGAATGGTGGGGAAAGGGTACACAGAAGGCTTCTGAACTGTTTTTGTAATATTTTATAAAAAATCTCAAATTCAAAACCAAAGCTATTTAAAGTAATTTAAAAGGCTAAATCATAGCCATATTTGTGTTAATTAACACTCCCATATATGGTTGACCTTTGAACAATGCTAGGGTCAGGGGAGCTAACCCTTCTTGCAATTAAAAATTTACATATAACTTAGAATCCATCCTCCCTGTATGTGGTTCCTCCATATCCATGATTTCACTTCCCTGGAATTAACTTCAGATTGTGTAGTGCTGAAGTATTTACTGTAGAAAAAAATCCATGTATAGATGGACGTAGGCAGTTAAAACCTGTGTTTTCAAGGGTCAACTGTATAATGAATTTCAAAGGATAAACAGTATATTCTTTTAGACAGTTTTTTTTTAATAAAATGAGTTTTGTATATTGCTAGCAAAAATTTGCCAGTTGTGCTCATAGTCAAGATGTGAGCAAGTGGCACAAGTATAAATATATCTATTTCAACTGTTTCTTAGCAAAGAAGCAACCTAAATATTGGAACCTTGTGTAAATGGCAAGATTTCCCATGGATTTTTATAAACCGATTAAAGAATATATGTCAGCTTTCCCATAAAATAAGAGGTTTTCCTGGATAGTAACTGAAGTGCTTTTAAAATAAAACACTGAAAAACAGATTCTCTGAAAATAACTCAGGAAAGAGAGTCCATTTTTATATTCCAATTTTATTCACCTTTTCTGAAGAGTCACAACATTACTGGGGATAATCTAGTTAGTATATTTGAAGTTCCATTTATTTTTTTCTATTGATATGCATGTATTACACTTGAATATAATACAGTATTTCCAGTGTTGTTTTAAAGGACATAGTTTAAAAAAGAGAGGCATAATCTATAATTTCAAAGCTAGGACAAATTCATAATTTCTAAAATAATATAATTTTCCACTTTGTTCCAAAGAAATTAATATTATCACTGATGCAGAAACTCCAGCACAACTATTACTCCTTTCTTTACAAGATCAGATAGTCTTGAACCATTGCAAAGTTCACTCAGAGCCATCTAATTGTATGCATAATGAAAATGGAAGAAGAAAGTCATTCCATGGATTTATGGGTCAATACACTTTAGTTCAATATCAAAAGTATACTTTACAAATTTCATATTTAACAAATTTTACAGTGTTAGTCATTCTGCTGAGAAAAGATTCTGGGTGATATATTGGTCTTTGAAGATTGTTACCAGTTTACCCTGGAGAGCTTTGGTCTGTATGTCAGCCTCCATCAGGGAAATCAACATCTACATAATTGGTCATATGAGTGAATTTTAAAATCACAGAATATACCCACACTCTCTAACATAATAGAATGTCTAATAGGACAATTTCTGAAGAATCTTCTTATTAATTTAAGATGAGTAAAACACAGAAGCCTCTCCCTTTACAATCCTTCAAACTATACACTTAACACAATATTATTACAGAATGGCTATGCAATTTCCATTCTTCTTTCCCTCCACATAACAAATGAAGCAAAATAAAAGTAGTATAAAATTATACATTCTGTGAATAACTTAGAAAAAAAAGTACATACGTGTTTAAGGCCTTGAAATATTTGTAAGATTTTCCTTTAGAACTGAAAACCACAGATGTTAAAAGGATTACAGAAATGTGGACAAAAACTGACCTAAGAAATTGTTTGAATGGGAAAACTATAAACAAATATTTATAAATTTGAAGCCAAGAAAATGAACAATTTATTCTACCAACAGACTTGAATAAACAAATAGGCATTCAAACAGTCCTTGGAATCAAGCAAGAGACAGTCTTTTAAAAATGAGATAGAAAGGACAGTTTAAAAAAATATTAGAAGAAATATAAGCATATAACTTTCAAGCTAAGAAATCAAAACCCACATGCATCCCTGGCAATTTTTTGAAACTGAAGTTTACCTAAATACTTGACTGCTCACTGCTGATTTCTGTGAAGGGAAAAAGTAAAGTTAAAAAGAAAAGAAAAAGTTCACTTTAAAAAAAAAAAAAAAAACTCTGAAAGAGAATGTACTCTAGAGGTACCAAATAGGAGTATATAATGAAAATGGTAATTCAGTTCTAACTACTACCTATTTAACTGACAGAGAGCTGCAGTAGTGTGCTAGCCTTGGGGAAACATGTCAGGTTGTCTATACATTCTTATATGATTGATGTTTTCAGATAACTATAACTTGCCAGCAATAATTATTATCAATGGATATATATTTCCATTCCTTTAACAAAAGCAACTTTAAGATGTTAAAACATGTAGGCTTTCAGAGCTCCAAGGTTAGGGTACAAATTCAATTGTCTCAGTCTTCACCATGCCAAAGGAGAAGTTTGCAAAGGGAAATGTCACTGAAGCCATGTACAATCCTAGCCAGTGAACACGGGACCCAGGAACAGGTCCATGACAGAAGGCCAGTGCCCTTGAGAGACTTTCATAAACAAGAAAGGCAGTCACGTTTGGGGCCAAGAGCCCAAAGGGTAGGTGTCTCTGATACCATCCAGAAATGCCAACTCTTCAGATAGCAACTTCTTTTTTTAAGTACAATTATACAAGTTGAACACAGTTCAAATCTGATGAAATCTTCATGATACTGAAGTTCATGTAGGACTTCTAAAACGTCTTGATTCCAAGAAGCTGATTATGAGCCATGAAATCCCCCAGAAGTAATAGACTCCAGAGTGCCACTTCAGAGCTGTATAAAATTTTTTCTTCAAGATCACTTATGAATTGTGTTTGTATGCATATGTTCAGTGTAATCAGCCTTGAGGATCACTTGATTTCACCTTGGTTAATGGGTTACCTACAAAGAAAAAGAAAGTAGAATCATTTCATAACAGCTATCATCTTAAAACACTACACAGTTAAGTATTAGAAATGAATAAGTAAAAACTCAAAGTGCTGGTATTTGCTATATTAAATAAATTACTGAATTTTAAAGGACTACGCAAAGAGTCAGACATAACCGAGCAAATGAACTGAACTAAACTGAACCATATTTAGGTATTTATAGCTTATTAAAATTATTTTCTCTATTATTTCATAATATTTTTGAGAGCCATTTGCAGTTATCCAAGTGACTCCAACAGTGACCAGGAAGATCTCAACTGGAGAAGTTATCCCTTTTGGACCCAAAAAATGATTCTGGAATCCCTGTTCTTTGCATAGGCTTTGTGAACATAACCCAGAGATCATACACTTCATGGCAGGTGTCAGTGAAGGAAAGACTTTTGTTCTTAGGAATCCTATCAGACCACAGCTTCAAGAAAGCCCTTGGGATTTGGTTCCATAAAACCCATTCTTGAAATAGTTGACAAGCTGAATGCTTATTTGACTCAACTGCATTTCAGAAAGTCCACTATTCATAATGCAAAAAAAAAAAAAAAAAATTGGGGAGAAAAACAATTATAGTATAATCCTTTACCAAATTTTAAAGGTTCCGAAAATTTCTCATGAAATTGATTAGAGCAGTATTATTAATGCTATTGTACATATTATTGACGCAGAATCATGTGGATCTTCACAGGTATTCAAGTCAAAAGCATGTTTATTTACAGGAAAAAAAAAGAATAACAGAATACCTAATATGTACATAAACATCATTATATGTATGCAGAAGAAATATGATACAAAGAGAGACAAAGATTTCTGCTGTGTCAATGAATTTCTAGTTATGCTCTTAGTACCATGGTACTTAGGATTGCCTAACAGTTCTTTTCCAAAATTATTGTGGATATTTTATTTTTATTTCATTAAGTAACATAGTTACTTATCTTTCCTCTAAACATTTGCTGAAAGACAAGTTTTTGTTTTGTTTGTAGTTTGATCAACTATGACAAATAGAAAAATAAAGTAACAAGATGTTGCTCTGCCGTGGCTGATTTCAAATTACAGTATAAAAGAAAGGTGTAAAATTCAAAGATATATTCTGCATGGAGGCAGCAACCATGTGTGTATCTCTTTGGTCAGTTTCCTTCCCAAAGGTGGAGCTTCTGCCTGCAAATCTGTAGCTTCTTACTCCCATGCACAAGAAGGACTGAACTGATGAAGGGGGGATACAAACATAACGGGCCTGCTGGCCTCTAGAGATTCTGGGAGCAGGGGTGTCTTAGACAGGGCAGTGATTTTATTGTCAATTTGTCTGCCATTCAGTGGTTATTTTACACAAGTTCTGTGAAGGGCTCCCAATCTGGGAGTCAGTGTAAGAAGAATATGAGAAGGACATATATTTCTATGTGTCATAGGTTGCTAATGAAGATAGCTGATCATTGTGAAAAATACAGAAATTTTATTTTTATGATACACTTTTTTGACAAACATTGGTTTAACACAGTCTTTGATTCCCAGTGGCTGAGGAACTTCACATGCCTTTTCTGAGAATTCTCCTATTGGTTGCAGGAAGAAATCACTGTGAAATGTACTATGGGCACCAGGGTTTGAAATGACAGGAATAAGGAAGAGAACAAATGATTTAGCCTCAGGAAAGGTTCGGCACTGGCCACTCAAGGGACACACTGCAGCAACTCCAGGAAAGCGAGTAACACGTGCTCTCGAACTACTACAAACCCGGGTTCTAAGTAATCTATTGCTGGGTATGGCGGACACATTCTTATATCTTCACTCCAAGGCAAGCATTTTGTTCTGCTGGTTTATATAAAGCTGAGGAGTGATTCTCTCAACTATTATGTATTTAAAGCTTCATTTTCACATAATTTTAATTTCAAATAATTTTTAAAACAGGTATCAAATTGACAGTATAAAACCAAGGACTTATGTATCTGAAATATGATTTTCCCCCATCTGAGTAGAGGAAACATAAGTATATACAAACACAACTATACAATCCAGATCCTCATAAATGTACATTTATACTATGCTGTGAATTATATATATGTACATTTACATTTCTATCAGCTAAAATGATTGCTAGAAAACTAAGCTTAACTCAAAGAAGTAATTGTCTAAATAAGTATGGATTGAAACGATGAAAGCTTTTCCTTATTCTCTAATTTTGCACAGTTTCCTAGTTTCCTAGTTTTTTTGTCCTAAAAACCCCCACATTTTATGAGATGAAGAGTAATAGACCATTTTAGGTATGATTTTTGTAAATTATTCGATTTTGATCAGAGTGCCACTGTGGTTGGGCATATANTTTTCCTTATTCTCTAATTTTGCACAATGTTTCCTAGTTTCCTAGTTTTTTAATCCTAAAAACCCCCACATTTTATGAGATGAAGAGTAACAGATAATTTTAGGTATGATTTTTGTAAATTATTCTATTTTGATCAGAGTGCCACTGTGGTTGGGCATATAGTTGCTGGATTTAGGTCAGTGTGGCAGTGACACTGGCCGTGTCGCGCAGTATCTGGGCCCCTCAGTTTCCCACGTGTATAATGGGAATAATCTGGTTAGCCTCACAGTGGTCCTGGGAGGATCAAGTGTATTTATGAAAACCTAGCTTNGGCATATAGTTGCTGGATTTAGGTCAGTGTGGCAGTGACACTGGCCGCGTCGCGCAGTATCTGGGCCCCATAGTTTCCCACGTGTATAACGGGAATAATCTGGTTAGCCTCACAGTGGTCCTGGGAGGATCAAGTGTATTTATGAAAACCTAGCTTTCTCAACTATGAAGTACCATTAAAAATAAAAGTTTCAGAGTGAGGATCAGTTTTTTTTTCTTTCAATACATAAATCTTTAACAAGAGAACCACTAAAATAGAATGAGAGAATCCTACTAACAGACAAGTTAGAGGACTGCACTTAAGGAATTCAAACAAAGGCCGTCATAATTTGCCCTTTTCAATGAAATATAAATATGAACATATATCATCACCCTTCCTGATAACCTCCAGATTTGTACCAAACAAAATGGCAAAGCCAAAGATTTTAAAACAGGCAGATGATTCTGAATACAGGTACATTATCACCAATTTTCATCATCTAATATGCAAGATCCAAATAACATTTTAAAATAATTGTCTAAAATTTAATACAAAAAACTGCATTTATGGTTTTTATGCTCATTAAGTCCAAGTGACTCATAGTTAAATTCTGACATACTAATGGGGGAGAAATGATTGCCATTTTACCCTTTACAGATGATAAACTGAAACATTTTTTTAACTGAAATTTCTTGATATGAAAGATCTCAGGCAATACTTATACAATCCAATATTCAAAAAATTTTCTTTCACTTACAAGTAAGTTTTTAGTACACCAAATGAAACACTGCCTTTTTTATTTTTAGGACTTAAATATTATTCTCTTTTCACTCAAGCCCTATCTGTTGGAAGAGGGCAACTAGTAAAAGTTTTACCTTAAGTTTTCAGTAACTAAAAGCAGGAGGTTGCAATAAAACCACTTTTACAGGATAGGAAATAGCATTTACTATCATGAATTCACTGTCTTCTTATTCTGAGGGCAATAAATATAAAATACTGCATGAGAGAGAGAAATGTTTCCATGATCATTACGGATATGCCTTGAGCTTCATACACTATAATCACTAGTCTCAGTAAATTTGCCTTTCCAAAGGCGGTATTCTCCACAGCTGTTCTTTTTCATGCAACTTTTATTTGTGTGTGCTGCACACCAGCCAGTTCAGTAAGTGAAACTGCTGGGCTGCTGAATACATACAATAATAATAACCATTAGTATTAGTATTTCTACTTACAAGCACAAAGCTACCTTGGTAATGAGCCACCAGGATGAAGAAGCTAATCTGGTAACATTCAATAAGAAGCGCCAATTTTTTCTTTTAGATAAAAGCATCCATTTATTTCTTCCAGTCGGACAAATCTATTATAGGGCTTTCAGATTTCTCAATAATTTATGCTAAAATCATGTCTTTTAAATCTGCTCACCAATTTACATTGGGAAACCAAAGCCAGGCAAATGGCATATTTGAGATTAAGTGAAGTCAACTGTTTTAAAACTGTGTGTGCTCAGTTGCTCAGTCATGTCCGACTCTTCACCTGTAGCCTGCCAGGATCCTCTATCCACAGATTTTTCCAGGCAATGGTACTGGAGCCGGTTGCCATTTCCTACTCCAAACTGTATTGATTTTGTATTTTGACCATTGTGTTATATCCTCTGCCTATCTTCAGGGTAAAATAAATTTAAAAGGCTAAAAAGGAAAAATATTCAAGAATCTATTCTGTTCCCAAATGTAATAGATGCTTTGTTGCTTCTATACAGTTCCTAAAATTGTTATACGTATGGAGTCTATAGTTCTTTTTACCCTGTTTAAGTCGTGTTGATTAGATTACCAATGGGAGACAGTACACTATGGAGAGAGACATAGTGACTAGTAGTGTGAGCTCTGCAGAGACTGCCTGAGTTCAGATCTTAAGTGATAAGGTAAAGACCTTATCACTTTCTCACACTGTGGGGTTGAAATACATTATTTAAACTCCCTGAGCCTTAGTCTCTCCATGTGAAATACAAAAATGGTATTATCAGCCCTCATAAGTTTGCTATTGTGATTAAATCAGATAATCCCTGCAAAGCATCAGTCCAGGCAAATGCTTTTCAAATATTAACAGGTGGTGACAGTAGTAATTCCCAACTTAGATTCAAAAGGTGATACATAGGATATCTATGGCAGAGGACATTACATCTTATTTCTCTACAAATATTGATTTGATTAGTTAATTTTCTGACTTATAGTAACTGAATTTGTAATCATTCATTTCATATGCTGTTAATCAAAGTCATATGATGGTAGTTATATATCAAGAAGAAAGCATTATTGTTTTGGTTGGCTTTGGGAGAGACTGTCTTTCCAGACAAGGTGAGAGGGTATTTAATGGTCAAAAAGAATATACTTTGAAATCAGGCTGTGTAGGTTCAATGTTTCATTCTGTTGATAACTCAGCATGTGACCTTGAATAAGACATTTATAATATTAGTACCTACATCCTAGGGTTGTAAGAGCTGAGGAAAACCAAGTTAATTAGTCAAGTGCTTATATTCTAAGACNTCTCTCTCTCTCTCTGCTGGTGCTATGGTTGGGTTTCTTTTGTGGTCTCCTTGGCAAGATGTGTATAAGAGACAGTATTAGTACTTACATCCTAGGGTTGTAAGAGCTGAGGAAAACCAAGTTAATTAGTCAAGTGCTTATATTCTAAGACTTCCCTGGTGCTTCAGACGGTAAAGAGTGTGCCTACAATGCGGGAGACCCAGGGTCAATCCCTGAGCTGGGAAGATCTCCTGGAGAAGGAAATGGCAACCCACTCCAGTATTCCTGCCTGGGAAATCCCATGGATGGAGGAGCCTGGCAGGCTACAGTCTACAGGGTCGCAAAGAGTAAGATATGACTGAGCGACTAACACAGAGAATTATATTCCAAGGTACATAATGAGCATTATGTAAGTGGTAACTATTATTATTCAGATATGGATACATTTCTAGGCAGCTGAATGCACTGAATTCTTAGTTTTGCTCTCAATTATTTCTGTGCATATGTTACTAGTCTTTATAGGCAATTCCATTATTGGTCTTTCAGATGAATCAGCTGCCATCAGACTCTGAATGCAGGAAAAATATTTAGGAAATTAGTACTGTACTTTAACCATCTAGGCTTAAAAATAAATGTGGTATAATTATGCCAAACAAAATGCAGATCTGTAAATTTCCTTATTTATTATGGTTCTTCCGATATATTTGAGTTCTATCCCACATCTCAGATATTTATTTTTTTAATTTTACATATTCATTTTACCCATCTATATAAGTTTGTGAAACCAATGCCAAAACTCCACAACTAACTCTTATCATGTTAGTTTAATTTACAAAATATTCTTATTTTTTCCTGGGTCATCACGAAAATCTTGTTATAAGGAACTATATTCCTTTGAATGTAAAATAGGTCACATATACAAAATATTAAAGACAATGTCTTATGAAGATTACAAGTCAATTTCATTTTTTAAAAAGTTAAATTTTCGCTAAAATATCTGTGTAATAAGAGAAACACTTGTCTTTAGACTGATGGATATTCTTTAAACAACTGGAAGGCAAGGACTATATAGCTGTATTTCTGAAGGGAGGCAGTAGGCTGAAATGCAGTACAAGTCCAATTTTTACAATACAACTTCTTAATAGCATCATAGATAGGCACCATTTCAAATGAATGTTTTAATAAATAAATTTAACTTATTCAATATAGGTGAAAAGGAAGACTAGAATACCCTCACAATCCTAAATGCTGACTTTTTAAATTAATTTCTTTATTGAAGTATAATTGACATACATTACATTAGTTTTGTGTGTATAACATAAGGTAATCTCCCATTTAAAATCTTTCTGAATCACTAACTGGATTGATAAAGCAATCCCATTTTTTTAAACCACTAAATGCTGATTTGAATGAACTTTTCTTGCTTGGAATATAATTGCTGCTTCACTGCAAATGTATTTTTTTAATGTAGCTGTTACAAGTACATGAATTAAATTCTTGCTTCACTCTTTGTGTACTAAATGTGCAATTAAAACATCATTACTCTGCAGTAGCAGGCTTTCTCATTTAAGCAGGAGAAAAGCTGCCATTCAGTTGGTTGTAACAGTACATGAAAATGCACTTGTGCTTCCTTAAAGCACCTTATGCAATGAGGTATTATGAAGTGAAAGATTCCTATTGGTCTGAAGTAATCACTTAAGAGCAAGCTGACCAGACAGCTCTTTAGTATAGATGATGCAGCATGAGGCAATGACTTACATGAATTACTGTCATAAACATGTACGTCTATATAAAAAAGTAAGCCTCTATTTTGCTTTCATGGTGTTGGAGGTGATTCCGATAAGCCCTGAAGCCCACTGCATTTTCATATCATAGTTTAATTTTCCTTCCCAATAATGGGTGGTGCTGTGGATTGGCCTCCATATTTGGGGCACAAAAGCCAATCTACTTAGCACTTCAGCTAGGGTCAACATTGCTGTGAACTGACCTTGTTATCTGTTCTAGGAATTCTCAAAAAATTTAACAGTCTTGGGCAATTAGAAATACAATCATTTCAAACAACAGAGCTTTGGTTAATTGATTCTGTGTAGGTGTACGACAGTGTGGGTACCAGTATGGAAGCAGAAAATGGCATAGTCTTCCTAGACTTCTGAAAAAAAAAAACCAGAGCCCCAGATTGACTGAGAAGAGGTGGCCTTACACTGATAAGAGTTTATATCAGTGATATTGATGCTACCGTCTGGTTTTTAGAACTCTGAACAAGTCACTGAAAAAAATCTCTGAATCTCCAGGGTTCACTCACATGTGCCAAACAAGTTGGCTGGACTCAGTGAGTTTCTGATTCCCTTCCGTCCCCAGACTCATGACTTTTCTTAAGAACTAATTCAAAAGAGGATAAAACTTTATCCTGATTATTTAAATTCATGGGTGGTATAGCCACTATGTAGACTTCATTTTTCTGAAAAGCCTATATTAGAATGCAGAACTAGTGAGCTTTTTACCGCAAATACAACATCTGTCAGTGGCTTTCAGCTTCCTGTGCTGTGCCAATGAAGATCTCTACTAGAAATGAATCTTTGGGAACAGATGGACTTGCACCATTTCTTGGAAGTTTGAAAGCTGTGCAGTGTGCCTGCCATGAACTCTTTCTTCTGCGTGAATCAGGAAAGCAGATGACTGTTTCCATTGGCGTTTATGCACATTCATCCACTCAGAGGCAGATCAGCTAACATTAACTGTTAGCCAAACAAAACATTCCCTGGTTTCTCCTTAGGTATTTAATAATTTCCTTTGGGACATTAAGAAAATTTAAAAATTTTCTTCTTCTCCTGGTCCTGCACCATGCACATTCTTCCATTTACTCCAGGTGGAAAATGACGAAAAAAATAGATACTTTTGAAAGACAATAGTATAATGGGATTACACTGTTCAAACTTTAAGGAAACATCATAAAGTCCTTAAAATGGACTTATTTTGAATGCTTTGAGGAAAGCTGATAGATTTTTAATAATATTTTTCTATATACTATTAATAGGAAAGTTTACCTATTTTCAGAGACAGTTGAGACTTTGAATGCAATTAATTGGAAAGGCACTTTACCTGCTGAGTTTGATTGGTTCATTTTTAAAGACTCACTTCTCATTTATAAAGGAGTTATTTGAATGGATAGTTTTTATCCAATTTCTGTCATAAACACTTACTTTAAAATTTTATATATGCTCAAGCATCACAGTCAAGTATTTCGGCCTCAGAGAATATGAGGGCTAACAGAAGTAAGCACTAAAAAATTATGCTTAAACTATGATTTTAAGATAAGTGGACTTTTGGAAGAAGGATTGAAACTTTGGAGAAATCTGAGTTACTGGTGTAGGAATTACTAAGAGCAACATTTTCTCTTAGCTTCTGGTTGGTTGAGTTATAAATATAAGTGGCTGTTGGTAACAACTTTTCCTTGAGATAATTGTCTGCATAAAGAATATGCCTCTGTTGTTTTGAAAAGAACTTGGTGAAATTTGCGGAAGCATGAGGCTAGTACTATGCCTGAAGCAGCATATACTCTTTTTCATCCCTATATTCTGCTATAAAATTAAGTTTAGAGATGACCACTCCACATGTGGTATATCTTTGGGAAAAAATCATTCTCTAAGTTAAAAAAGCTATAATTCATTTTCTGAAGGTAAGGGCAGCGTAGGCAATGATGTTTAATGTGTCAGAAGTTTCTGCTTTTTTTCTATTTCCCAGATATATTTCTCACTTTTTAAAAAATAGTCTTAATCCAGTAGTCTCAAATTCCCAAAGTTGGTTAAAATATGAATCTTTAAATCTAACCAGTTCTAATTACCTAGATGCTGGTATGACACAACTTAATCAATTAAGGGGCAATTTAAACACACAAAGAATGAATGATTAGGTAAGAATACAATCTTCATTTGGCTTATGGAGATTAGGTAAAAATTTGATGGTTCCATGGTTTTCATATTAATTCACAGACTAATAGGCAGGTTGAACACTGACAGAAGTCCACTTATACACTCAGGGTTTGTTTCTGTTCTTAAGAGAACAATATATTAGCTACAGGGTCTTTGTAGGTGACAACATTTGGTTGACCAACAATGACATTGGCTATTTGTGGCCAGTTTGAGGGCCTCCTATTAAAAAAATGATGCCTCCCCTTCTTTCCTTTTCATGAAGAATAGTTCAGAGCCTTCTTTACTGACCTCTGAGGCAGTTTGGGAGTCATTTTGAATCTTTACTCCTTAATGAAACTTCTGCCCCTTCCTTAGAATGTCACCAATGCTAGGATTTGCCACACTGATGCTCCAACATGGAACCAAAACATTTTTTGATGTGGAAAAATAAAAAGAAAA
>SJYW01014848.1:85694-118392 GCA_006410735.1 Raphicerus campestris | reverse complement strand
TAATATGCAAGATCCAAATAACATTTTAAAATAATTGTCTAAAATTTAATACAAAAAACTGCATTTATGGTTTTTATGCTCATTAAGTCCAAGTGACTCATAGTTAAATTCTGACATGCTAATGGGGGAGAAATGATTGCCATTTTACCCTTTACAGATGATAAACTGAAACATTTTTTTAACTGAAATTTCTTGATATGAAAGATCTCAGGCAATACTTATACAATCCAATATTCAAAAAATTTTCTTTCACTTACAAGTAAGTTTTTAGTACACCAAATGAAACACTGCCTTTTTTATTTTTAGGACTTAAATATTATTCTCTTTTCACTCAAGCCCTATCTGTTGGAAGAGGGCAACTAGTAAAAGTTTTACCTTAAGTTTTCAGTAACTAAAAGCAGGAGGTTGCAATAAAACCACTTTTACAGGATAGGAAATAGCATTTACTATCATGAATTCACTGTCTTCTTATTCTGAGGGCAATAAATATAAAATACTGCATGAGAGAGAGAAATGTTTCCATGATCATTACGGATATGCCTTGAGCTTCATACACTATAATCACTAGTCTCAGTAAATTTGCCTTTCCAAAGGCGGTATTCTCCACAGCTGTTCTTTTTCATGCAACTTTTATTTGTGTGTGCTGCACACCAGCCAGTTCAGTAAGTGAAACTGCTGGGCTGCTGAATACATACAATAATAATAACCATTAGTATTAGTATTTCTACTTACAAGCACAAAGCTACCTTGGTAATGAGCCACCAGGATGAAGAAGCTAATCTGGTAACATTCAATAAGAAGCACCAATTTTTTCTTTTAGATAAAAGCATCCATTTATTTCTTCCAGTCGGACAAATCTATTATAGGGCTTTCAGATTTCTCAATAATTTATGCTAAAATCATGTCTTTTAAATCTGCTCACCAATTTACATTGGGAAACCAAAGCCAGGCAAATGGCATATTTGAGATTAAGTGAAGTCAACTGTTTTAAAACTGTGTGTGCTCAGTTGCTCAGTCATGTCCGACTCTTCACCTGTAGCCTGCCAGGATCCTCTATCCACAGATTTTTCCAGGCAATGGTACTGGAGCCGGTTGCCATTTCCTACTCCAAACTGTATTGATTTTGTATTTTGACCATTGTGTTATATCCTCTGCCTATCTTCAGGGTAAAATAAATTTAAAAGGCTAAAAAGGAAAAATATTCAAGAATCTATTCTGTTCCCAAATGTAATAGATGCTTTGTTGCTTCTATACAGTTCCTAAAATTGTTATACGTATGGAGTCTATAGTTCTTTTTACCCTGTTTAAGTCGTGTTGATTAGATTACCAATGGGAGACAGTACACTATGGAGAGAGACATAGTGACTAGTAGTGTGAGCTCTGCAGAGACTGCCTGAGTTCAGATCTTAAGTGATAAGGTAAAGACCTTATCACTTTCTCACACTGTGGGGTTGAAATACATTATTTAAACTCCCTGAGCCTTAGTCTCTCCATGTGAAATACAAAAATGGTATTATCAGCCCTCATAAGTTTGCTATTGTGATTAAATCAGATAATCCCTGCAAAGCATCAGTCCAGGCAAATGCTTTTCAAATATTAACAGGTGGTGACAGTAGTAATTCCCAACTTAGATTCAAAAGGTGATACATAGGATATCTATGGCAGAGGACATTACATCTTATTTCTCTACAAATATTGATTTGATTAGTTAATTTTCTGACTTATAGTAACTGAATTTGTAATCATTCATTTCATATGCTGTTAATCAAAGTCATATGATGGTAGTTATATATCAAGAAGAAAGCATTATTGTTTTGGTTGGCTTTGGGAGAGACTGTCTTTCCAGACAAGGTGAGAGGGTATTTAATGGTCAAAAAGAATATACTTTGAAATCAGGCTGTGTAGGTTCAATGTTTCATTCTGTTGATAACTCAGCATGTGACCTTGAATAAGACATTTATAATATTAGTACCTACATCCTAGGGTTGTAAGAGCTGAGGAAAACCAAGTTAATTAGTCAAGTGCTTATATTCTAAGACTTCCCTGGTGCTTCAGACGGTAAAGAGTGTGCCTACAATGCAGGAGACCCAGGGTCAATCCCTGAGCTGGGAAGATCTCCTGGAGAAGGAAATGGCAACCCACTCCAGTATTCCTGCCTGGGAAATCCCATGGATGGAGGAGCCTGGCAGGCTACAGTCTACAGGGTTGCAAAGAGTAAGATATGACTGAGCGACTAACACAGAGAATTATATTCCAAGGTACATAATGAGCATTATGTAAGTGGTAACTATTATTATTCAGATATGGATACATTTCTAGGCAGCTGAATGCACTGAATTCTTAGTTTTGCTCTCAATTATTTCTGTGCATATGTTACTAGTCTTTATAGGCAATTCCATTATTAGTCTTTCTGATGAATCAGCTGCCATCAGACTCTGAATGCAGGAAAAATATTTAGGAAATTAGTACTGTACTTTAACCATCTAGGCTTAAAAATAAATGTGGTATAATTATGCCAAACAAAATGCAGATCTGTAAATTTCCTTATTTATTATGGTTCTTCCGATATATTTGAGTTCTATCCCACATCTCAGATATTTATTTTTTTAATTTTACATATTCATTTTACCCATCTATATAAGTTTGTGAAACCAATGCCAAAACTCCACAACTAACTCTTATCATGTTAGTTTAATTTACAAAATATTCTTATTTTTTCCTGGGTCATCACGAAAATCTTGTTATAAGGAACTATATTCCTTTGAATGTAAAATAGGTCACATATACAAAATATTAAAGACAATGTCTTATGAAGATTACAAGTCAATTTCATTTTTTAAAAAGTTAAATTTTCGCTAAAATATCTGTGTAATAAGAGAAACACTTGTCTTTAGACTGATGGATATTCTTTAAACAACTGGAAGGCAAGGACTATATAGCTGTATTTCTGAAGGGAGGCAGTAGGCTGAAATGCAGTACAAGTCCAATTTTTACAATACAACTTCTTAATAGCATCATAGATAGGCACCATTTCAAATGAATGTTTTAATAAATAAATTTAACTTATTCAATATAGGTGAAAAGGAAGACTAGAATACCCTCACAATCCTAAATGCTGACTTTTTAAATTAATTTCTTTATTGAAGTATAATTGACATACATTACATTAGTTTTGTGTGTATAACATAAGGTAATCTCCCATTTAAAATCTTTCTGAATCACTAACTGGATTGATAAAGCAATCCCATTTTTTTAAACCACTAAATGCTGATTTGAATGAACTTTTCTTGCTTGGAATATAATTGCTGCTTCACTGCAAATGTATTTTTTTAATGTAGCTGTTACAAGTACATGAATTAAATTCTTGCTTCACTCTTTGTGTACTAAATGTGCAATTAAAACATCATTACTCTGCAGTAGCAGGCTTTCTCATTTAAGCAGGAGAAAAGCTGCCATTCAGTTGGTTGTAACAGTACATGAAAATGCACTTGTGCTTCCTTAAAGCACCTTATGCAATGAGGTATTATGAAGTGAAAGATTCCTATTGGTCTGAAGTAATCACTTAAGAGCAAGCTGACCAGACAGCTCTTTAGTATAGATGATGCAGCATGAGGCAATGACTTACATGAATTACTGTCATAAACATGTACGTCTATATAAAAAAGTAAGCCTCTATTTTGCTTTCATGGTGTTGGAGGTGATTCCGATAAGCCCTGAAGCCCACTGCATTTTCATATCATAGTTTAATTTTCCTTCCCAATAATGGGTGGTGCTGTGGATTGGCCTCCACATTTGGGGCACAAAAGCCAATCTACTTAGCACTTCAGCTAGGGTCAACATTGCTGTGAACTGACCTTGTTATCTGTTCTAGGAATTCTCAAAAAATTTAACAGTCTTGGGCAATTAGAAATACAATCATTTCAAACAACAGAGCTTTGGTTAATTGATTCTGTGTAGGTGTACGACAGTGTGGGTACCAGTATGGAAGCAGAAAATGGCATAGTCTTCCTAGACTTCTGAAAAAAAAAAACAGAGCCCCAGATTGACTGAGAAGAGGTGGCCTTACACTGATAAGAGTTTATATCAGTGATATTGATGCTACCGTCTGGTTTTTAGAACTCTGAACAAGTCACTGAAAAAAATCTCTGAATCTCCAGGGTTCACTCACATGTGCCAAACAAGTTGGCTGGACTCAGTGAGTTTCTGATTCCCTTCCGTCCCCAGACTCATGACTTTTCTTAAGAACTAATTCAAAAGAGGATAAAACTTTATCCTGATTATTTAAATTCATGGGTGGTATAGCCACTATGTAGACTTCATTTTTCTGAAAAGCCTATATTAGAATGCAGAACTAGTGAGCTTTTTACCGCAAATACAACATCTGTCAGTGGCTTTCAGCTTCCTGTGCTGTGCCAGTGAAGATCTCTACTAGAAATGAATCTTCGGGAACAGATGGACTTGCACCATTTCTTGGAAGTTTGAAAGCTGTGCAGTGTGCCTGCCATGAACTCTTTCTTCTGCGTGAATCAGGAAAGCAGATGACTGTTTCCATTGGCGTTTATGCACATTCATCCACTCAGAGGCAGATCAGCTAACATTAACTGTTAGCCAAACAAAACATTCCCTGGTTTCTCCTTAGGTATTTAATAATTTCCTTTGGGACATTAAGAAAATTTAAAAATTTTCTTCTTCTCCTGGTCCTGCACCATGCACATTCTTCCATTTACTCCAGGTGGAAAATGACGAAAAAAATAGATACTTTTGAAAGACAATAGTATAATGGGATTACACTGTTCAAACTTTAAGGAAACATCACAAAGTCCTTAAAATGGACTTATTTTGAATGCTTTGAGGAAAGCTGATAGATTTTTAATAATATTTTTCTATATACTATTAATAGGAAAGTTTACCTATTTTCAGAGACAGTTGAGACTTTGAATGCAATTAATTGGAAAGGCACTTTACCTGCTGAGTTTGATTGGTTCATTTTTAAAGACTCACTTCTCATTTATAAAGGAGTTATTTGAATGGATAGTTTTTATCCAATTTCTGTCATAAACACTTACTTTAAAATTTTATATATGCTCAAGCATCACAGTCAAGTATTTCGGCCTCAGAGAATATGAGGGCTAACAGAAGTAAGCACTAAAAAATTATGCTTAAACTATGATTTTAAGATAAGTGGACTTTTGGAAGAAGGATTGAAACTTTGGAGAAATCTGAGTTACTGGTGTAGGAATTACTAAGAGCAACATTTTCTCTTAGCTTCTGGTTGGTTGAGTTATAAATATAAGTGGCTGTTGGTAACAACTTTTCCTTGAGATAATTGTCTGCATAAAGAATATGCCTCTGTTGTTTTGAAAAGAACTTGGTGAAATTTGTGGAAGCATGAGGCTAGTACTATGCCTGAAGCAGCATATACTCTTTTTCATCCCTATATTCTGCTATAAAATTAAGTTTAGAGATGACCACTCCACATGTGGTATATCTTTGGGAAAAAATCATTCTCTAAGTTAAAAAAGCTATAATTCATTTTCTGAAGGTAAGGGCAGCGTAGGCAATGATGTTTAATGTGTCAGAAGTTTCTGCTTTTTTTCTATTTCCCAGATATATTTCTCACTTTTTAAAAAATAGTCTTAATCCAGTAGTCTCAAATTCCCAAAGTTGGTTAAAATATGAATCTTTAAATCTAACCAGTTCTAATTACCTAGATGCTGGTATGACACAACTTAATCAATTAAGGGGCAATTTAAACACACAAAGAATGAATGATTAGGTAAGAATACAATCTTCATTTGGCTTATGGAGATTAGGTAAAAATTTGATGGTTCCATGGTTTTCATATTAATTCACAGACTAATAGGCAGGTTGAACACTGACAGAAGTCCACTTATACACTCAGGGTTTGTTTCTGTTCTTAAGAGAACAATATATTAGCTACAGGGTCTTTGTAGGTGACAACATTTGGTTGACCAACAATGACATTGGCTATTTGTGGCCAGTTTGAGGGCCTCCTATTAAAAAAATGATGCCTCCCCTTCTTTCCTTTTCATGAAGAATAGTTCAGAGCCTTCTTTACTGACCTCTGAGGCAGTTTGGGAGTCATTTTGAATCTTTACTCCTTAATGAAACTTCTGCCCCTTCCTTAGAATGTCACCAATGCTAGGATTTGCCACACTGATGCTCCAACATGGAACCAAAACATTTTTTGATGTGGAAAAATAAAAAGAAAACTGTCATCAAACACAGCAGAAACCTTCTCTTTCTACTTCCCCATTCAAATTTGAAGAGTTTTACACGTTTGCCTAAGGAACAAACACATGTCAGGTGCTCCACTGTTAAAAACATTATTACAGGAAACAGACCTGGGCAAAGGGGAGTATTTCAACAGTCGTAAAGGGACAGCAAGACAATAACTTCCTTTACCTCCATAAAAACCCACAATGGGGACAGTTTTGCATCTTTCCTAGAGGATTATAAACTCTTAGAATATTCTTTTTATTTCAGAGAAACAAATACCCATAAATAGGACCTAAAATAAACAGCTGTTACGAGAAACTGATAAAAGGATAGTAAGCATTTCTCGTGACTATTTTGGGAAGCATTCTGCACAAATGTAAGATAGGAGTTCATTTAAAATCAAGGAATAAAGTATATAAAAATCAATAGACAACCATTTTAACATAAAAGGGTAAGAGAATTGTAGAAACATTATGTAACAATATTCAATTAGAATTCGCAGACTTAGTATTTGCAATCGTAACCATTCATAAGTTGCCCGAACATCCATATCTACAGTACTTTGTAATTTGCTGAAGCATGAACCTGAATCATACCTACTTTAATGCTGATAAATGAGGCCATGTCATTTACCCCGTGTGTCTGGCCATCCATGGGCCTTCAATTCTCAAGGCAGCTTTGCTGTTCGCTATCATCAACTGTGTAACCCCCACTAACAGTCCGAATGGGATTCATGACTTTTTACAGTTGTCATTTGTGACATTTTGTAGACAGACTTTCAAAACTTTTCTTTATAATCTCTCTTTCCCAAAGTACCCCCAAAATATAAAACATGTACTACTTGATTTTCAAATATTTAAATATTTGACAGTATAACATGAATAACAAGTCACTTGAAAGAGTGGCTAGTAATTAGGATCAGATAACAGAGAGCTTTGGTAAAATGAATCAAAAGTAAAGTAAAACATTTCCTACATAAAGTGAGAGTTCTGGAGAGTTAAAATTAATAGCATAAAGAAGATTAATCATGTCACAATATAAAAAGATATTTTCTAATTTTGAAAAAAAAAAAAAGTGTCTTTGTGCAACAAGAACAGATCCCTCTTTCCCATTATCACACCTTGGCCTCTCTCTACCTAAGCAGAAAATGTGAGATAAAAATGATTGTCTGCGGAAGAACAGAATTTTGGGTTCTAGTCATTTATTATCCAGATATATCAGGGCCAATACAGTTATGAAGTGTGTCAATGTCATGACTTGCCATGGTCACATATGACTGAAGGTAAAGGGTGAAGTTGGAGAAAACTTAGAAGAGCTTCACATTTTTTAGAAAAAGCAAGGGACAGATGAGAAATACACTAATTCATATTTCCAGGCCTCTATTTTCTTCACATTGTTCAAAAACATGGAAAGCTTTATAGGAATGTTCTTTAATTTCATTTCTCCCCATTGAATATTTTTAACAATGATAGCATTTTCTCCAGACATTTATCTCTAATTAGTTTCTAGACCCTAGTCATCTTCTTAATCAGTTTCCCACTCTGTCTTATTGTTACTATCTTAATCGAAGCCTTTATTCTGGTTTGTGGGATTGGAATAATCTAATTTGTCTCCCTGAGTGGTCTCGTGCCTTGGAGCTTCTCCTCCTATTTGCTATCATGATCCTGAAAAGAAAAAGCTATAAAAATGTCCTATTATAGAAGGAAATCTAAATTCTTGCTGGTAATACAGACAGTTCTTTATGATAAGACCTCATTCCTCTTCCCACCCTCTTCAGAGATACACAGACCCAGCTCCAATCACACCTAATGATTTAATCCTCCTAGAACTTGACATGCCCTGTTGTATCTCCTTATCTTTGGATACATTTTACTTTTGCCTAAAATATTTTCCTTTCAAACCTCAGAACAAACGTTACCACTTCATAATTCATAAGCCTTTGTGATTCATCCAGTCAACATATTGGATGGAAAACATACTTTTTCCATACTTCTATTATAAGACATATCTTATTGCATTATGATTATTTATTAACCTGTTTCTCTCACTTAACTATGATATACTGAAAAAATATTAGCATACATTTTGTTTCCTCAGTGCTAAGCAGTATTTCACTCCAGGTACATAAATGATGTCTGCTGCTGTTGCTGCCCCTACTGCTGCTGCTAAGTCGCTTCAGTCATGTCCGACTCTGTGTGATCCCACAGATGGCAGCCCATTGGGCTCTGCCATCCCTGGGATTCTCCAGGCAAGAACACTGGAGTGGGTTGCCATTTCCTTCTCCAATGCATGAAAGTGAAGAGTGAAAGTGAAGTCACTCAGTCGTGTCTGACTCAGCGATCTCATGGACTGCAGCCCACCAGGCTCCTCCATCCATGGGATTTTCCAGGCAAGAGTACTGGAGTGAGGTGCCATCATCTTGTCTGAAATGATGCCTAATACTTACTAAATGAAAGGGTGAAATGATGAATGGGTAGGTAGATGGATAAATGAACAAATTAATGTATGAATATAAGGGAAAAGTGATAAGTAATTTCCAAAGGGAAACTAGAGGTACTATTTGGATTCTCTGGGAAGAGCAAGAGGAATGATTAAGTGACCCAAAAGGTCAGTACCTCCATTTAAAAAAAAATTAGGATTATTCCCTAGATGCTGTGGTTTCAGAATTTGAAATTATAGATATGCATGGGTCTTGACATCAGCTTCACATTTGTACCTTGGATATTTAAATTTATTCTCATTTGGAGAAGGTCTGATTTTTAAAATGAAATTAATTCAGGAAAATAATAATGCAAGAAGATAATAGCAATCTGTGGTGCTTTAATTGGTTTTAGACTAACCACTTGGGATGTGGGAAATGTCCAAATAGATACATCAAAGTTCATTCTGGCATATTCATTACAGTTAATATTTCAGTTAAAAATTATCCTAATTAAAAAAAAATAACTCTCTTGAGTAATTTGCATACTTCTGCTTAACACTGTCAGGATATTTTCTCATGAACTACTATGTGGTGACAATTACCCTACATCGAGGTATTACATGTTCACTAGCATTAGGTATGGTGGTACAAATGAAATATCAAATTTCCTATGATGTAACAAAGTAAACAGATACCATGGTGAACGCTTTGCTCCCAAAATACTGTACATGCCAACTCTATCTCTCTCTACCATACATGCTATCGACATACTAATTTAATTTATAGCTTCTATATTTAAGATGCCTGACCCTTCCAACCACCACTTTATTTTTTCAAATAAAGAGACTAGTATTTTTAAAGGCAAACAAGTTAATTTTTGCTTAGCAAAATGCAGCTGACTGCATTCTCAGGTCTATACTCTAATGCCAAAGACAGTGAATCATTCTGCTCCTCAGGGAAACCTGGAATCATCCTTCCTTTGTATTTATTCCTCAGGTCATAGTTGCAGGCATCAGTAGACAGCTGAGTGCACATCGATTTTCTTTTGCAATCCTTATGATTATTATGTGAGATTTTTCAACTTTTACAATTTATTGTTAGTCTTTTTTACTAATTACTATTATCCCCAGTTTATAGTTGAAGAAACTGAAACTCAGATAACTTAAAAGTGAAACTTCTCAAAGAAGCATATAAGTGTGAGTGATACTCTGGGGGCTGTGATCCCTATTTGAGGGGCTTTAAAACTAGTGAAACAAGTCCTTCATACCTAGTTCTTCCATTCATTTGTTTGACTAATATTTACTGAGCACACAATAAATGGTAGGCACTGTCCTATGTATAGGGGAAAAAAAAAATCACTGCTCCTGTGAAACTGACAATCTGGAGAGCCAGACAAATGATAGACACGACCAGTAAAATTATAAAGTACGTTAGGCCATGCCAAGAGAAAGTTAAGAGAAAGAGAAGGATTTTTGAGGCAGGGATATGCAAGTTCAGTTAGATGGGGAAGGCTTGCTGAGAATGTGAAATTGTGGTAAACACCCACAGAGATAAGAGAGTCAATCAAGCTGACATCTGGAGGAAGAACATTTCAGGCAGAAGGAACAGCATGTGCAAATGTCCTGAGATAAGAAAAGTAGGAGGGGTAGGGTGGTGGCAATGGAGTAAGCAGTGAGGAGAGTGGTAGTAGATGAAGTCACAGACGTTTGCTCATTTGTTCATTCATCTATTTCTTTGTTTATTCCACAAGTGTTATTGCTCCTATTTTACTAAGATAAAAATGGGCAATGCAGATACTCTCCTTGTTCTCATGGGGGCTCAAAAAGAAACCACACTGAAGTTATCAGAAACACACTTAGGCTTAGAGACCCTAAGTACCTACGTGAATGAGACCACAATGACTTCTTTTCATAATGGACTCTTTTCCTACTCAAATATTTATTCTCATAACTTAGAGGGCTACTGTTCTTTCTGTTTAGACAATGAAGGCTTGCAATGTTTTAAGGAAGAGGGTATTTAGGGAATGCATCCACACATATAGGGCAAGCAATAGAAGTTTTTCTTGGCAAATGTTTGCCACTGACTGGTGGCAAAGAATTCCTGCATACATGACTTACATTCACTTCTACTGCAGCTAGATTGAGACATCTCCTTGTATAGAAATCCAGTTTAGAAATAAGAAGGTCACTCATCCCTCCATTGTAGCATTTAGTTTTCAATGTCTACAAGAAAAGCTTTAAAGCCATGTTCCCTCCCCCTAACTATTCAGCTGTTCTTAAGCTATTGAAGTTAAAGAGAAATGTGAGTTCAGTCATGAGAAAAAATACCATATCTCTGCTTTTAGAAGATTCTGAAAGAAAGAGATGGAAAAGCAGCTAAACTAATATCCAAAGGCAGGGGAAAGAATATCTTAGGTGCTACCCCATCCGTGGCAGACTCATCTGAAATGTGTACTAGAGGGAAAGCCAAAAACTATTTGGTCCATTTAGGCTCTTCTACTCAAATATTTATTCTTATAACTTAAAAGGTAGATTGCCTGCATGTCATCCCAGCTTCATTGCTAATTAGCTCTGAAACTTTGGGCAACCTTTTCATTTCTCAGTCTCCTCATGTGTAAAATGAAGATAATAATCATGACTATCTCATGAGGTGTTAGTGAGGATTAAGTGAACTAATAGGTGTTAAGTGCTTATACTACTTCTTGATAATACTGAGGACTTAATGTTATTTTTACTAATTCTAGTAAAAAGGGAAGTAGCATGAAGCACTAATGTATGCAGAAAGTCACTTATGTGGTTTCTTCATGAGGAATTAAACCTTTTATTAGGAAACATCCCTCCTTAACAGTAATTGTTGCCACAAATTCTTCTTTACTACTAGTATTACTATATTACTTTTTGTTAGGTTAGTTTTTATATAGTGTATCTTTTCTGTTTTTTTTTTTTTAATGTTCAGCTTTCCCTTATTTTTATAGTTCAGAGGCACTATATATAACAGGCATTCCTGTTAAACAACATATACTTGTGTTTTGATTTTTTGATCCAGATTGACAATCGTTGTGTTTGCCTTTTATTAATAATTGGGTCATTCAGGCCTAGGGGATTTGATATAATCACTGACAAATATGGGTTAATAACTACCAAGTACTTGCTATTTGTTTCACTTATTCTAGTTTCCCTTTTCCTCTCCTCTTTGCCTTCTTTTGTACTCGAACACTGACAGTTATCTCCAAGGCTTTAGTAACTCCCCAGACTGGATTAATCTCTCTTGCTCTTCACCACCACTTCTCCACCCTTCCCCATCCCCCACCCCACAACCTTGGATTCTAGACTAGATGCTCTTTGCTTTCTTGTGGACTTTTCAATGTCTCCAGGTATACCACCTTATAATTTGTCAAATTCTTCAATCTCCTTTTGGGGGCAGGAAAGAAAAAGGCCTTGACCATATTACTAAATATCCATTACTAAAAGTGAAAGTCAAGTTATGTGGGATCAGTTTTAATGATGAACTTGGTGTTGATTAGTCATCCAACAAGTAACAGTTAAGATTTACTTTGGTATTTACCTGCATCGTACCTCTGCATTATAATCATGTTTAAGCGAAGTCTTCTTCAAACTTACTTTCACCTAATGCTCAGATTAGAAATTAAGTTGCTTATACTTGGGCTGACTATATTTTCTAGTTTGCCTTGGGTAATCCTGATTTACACCTGTCGTCCTAACTTCTTGTTGGGTCTACCCTGGAAATAAGGCCTCAGGACCGTAAATTCTATTATCACCTACATAGAGTAATTACCCTTATTGTGGAAATTTAAATTTTAGCAAATAATTCCTGAATGTTGAAATCCTTAAGCTATGAATGAATGACTCTCTGATACAAGAATATCAGCCACTGAAATTCAGGCAAAAAGCGAACTTAACGTGAAGCACAAAACATTTCTGAAATCCATTAAATCACATGAAATTGCTAATAAATTTTTAAGGCTGGCATTGAAGAAGGGTTCCTAGATATAGCTCTGTACTAAGTTCTTCAACCTTTCCATCATAAAGATGAGACATAGAGGTTGTAATGTCAAAAATTGACTATACTATTATTAGTTAGTATTGTAATCCAAGGTCATGAACTCTGAAAAGCAAATTAATGCTTTTGCATAGACTATTACTTTTAAGATAAAATATTTGTTATAATGAAAAGGCAAATAGGCTTTGTACAAAATCTAGGTCTATTTCAAAACACTCTCTTAAGTATAGGGTTCATTTCTTGAATTTGGGGGGTTATGTCTATCAGTTTATAAGTAAAAATTCTGTTATGATGGAACTTTCACAATTTTGCCCGAACTTTAAAAAGGCAATCATTTGTGAATTTCAATTTCTCCCAATTAAAAAAAATTTTTTATATGTTTGACTCATATGAATGCTCATAAACTGATGATGAGGAGGGGGAAATGATGAATTTAGTATTTTCAGAATATCAGGCAGGCAGTAATTATAAGCAATGCTTAAGAGCATGGGGTGAAGAACATCAGCCAGCCAGGGGGCTTATCCTGAGGTAGCTATTTGTCAACTGTGCAGCCCTATTATTTCACTCTCAAAAGCCCCTCAGTTTTCTTCCCTATCAGTTCAGTAGTAGTAACTCATTTCATGCAAAGCAGGTAGCAGAGAAACTAGAGGCTTTCTTAGGCAGAAAAGGAAACAAACTGGCCTTTATGGAAGAGAAAGCCCCTGCTCAACAAAACAGCTATGACTGTGGGATGTATGTGAAATATAACACTGACGCCTTGTGTCAGAACTTCTTTAGACAACAGCCAAAATCACTGCTGCAGCTACTCAANTTAGGCAGAAAAGGAAACAAACTGGCCTTTATGGAAGAGAAAGCCCCTGCTCAACAAAACAGCTATGACTGTGGGATGTATGTGAAATATAACACTGAGGCCTTGTGTCAGAACTTCTTTAGACAACAGCCAAAATCACTACTGCAGCTACTCAGTCTTACATACATCACAAAGAAGAGAGAAGAATGGAAAGATCCCATTGCCAGACTTGCTAAAAATGAGCTGTTGAAATATATTTGACTTTTGAAGTCTCTTCCTTCTGCTGTCCCCAAGTGTTGGATGGCTGCATTCTCAGTTCCTGGGAAGGTGCCTGGGAGAGGAAAGCTTACTAAACTTACTTTCTTACTTTCCTACTTGCTTACTTTCTCCTGAAAGAATGTAGTCCTCTGCATTATCCTAGTGGAAAATGTCACTTTAACCCTAACTTCAGAGCAATATGTTCTGTAAAGAGGTCTTCAAAATATGCACCAAAACTGATTAATTCCCTTTTGGGGCTCCTTTATACACATTAGTTTATTCCAAAGAAAAAAGATTGATCTCTAAAACAAATTGAGAATATGTGAAATCTACAAGCAAGAAGAAAATCATAGAGCAACTAAAACTTACCGCACAGCCCACATATTTCAAGAGATCAACTGGCTAGAAGCAGATCAAGACCTAACCTAATTCAAGATCAAAGTATTATCAGTTACTCAGTTCTGTGATACCTATTCTAGTCAACAAGCAAAGGCTTTCCCAGCTATAAACTTTGCCAATATTGATAAAGATGGTGTTAGCCCATAGTCACCCATCTGATTCCTGGAGCACTTTAAGAAAGGTGGAATCTTAAATAACTTTGTTGAAATAAATGAATGTGGTGGACCTCTTGTTCTGCATCTGAAACTTACTAAAAGTTGGTTTATTTTTGAGATACAAAGGAGAAAAAGTGACCTTTCTTAACTCTCACTTAATTCAAAATGCAGACAATGTAATTTTTGAAATGTGGAACCAAGAGTAAAAAGAAATACTACTCCTTCTAAAAAAAAATCAAAAACATGTTTAGACACTCCAGATTATTCTCATTATTCCACTGTTATAAAATATGAACTCTAATTACATAATAAGGCATTAAGTGTAAATGCATTTCTGGCTCTTTGATAATATGATTGTCCTTTCAATGCTACGCATCTCCTGTGTCAAGTCCACTTTATTTTCAAAGGTTATATTAGAGTGAGGATAAATTATAAAGAAGGTATGTTATGGACATAAGATCTAACATAGTTTATTTCCTAAGATCAAAAATTTATGTGTAACATATTTTGTTTGAAATATACTGAGGTTAAAAAATCACTTAAGTTTTATTTGTTATGCCATAAATAGGAATTATTGGCCTCTGCTAATTGCTGAATATCTATAAACGCTTACAGTATCAGTTTCTGCTTGGTGTTTTTGTGATTTAGTGAGAGCATTAATGTTGTATTAGCAATAGCAGAATGGGCAAGGGGAGCTCTACATTCAATAAAACAGTCCTTTACCGCTGCAGCAACTAATCTCATCTCACATTGCTATAGGCAAACAGCTGCTGCTGGTGCTGCTGCTGCTAAGTTGCTTCAGTCGTGTCTGACTCTGTGCGACCCCACAGACGGCAGCCCACCAGGCTCCCTCGTCCCTGGGATTCTCCAGGCAAGAACACTGGAGTGGGTTGCCATTTCCTTCTCCATTGCATCAAAGTGAAAAGTGAAAGTGAAGTCGCTCAGTCATGTCCGACTCTTAGCGACTCCATGGGCTGCAGTCTACCAGGCTCCTCCGTCCATGGGATTTTCCAGGCAAGAGTACTGGAGTGGGGTGCCATTGCCTTCTCCGATAGGCAAACTGCAACACATTTAAATGAAAAAAAGAAAAAGAAACCCCCATACCTAGCATGTAAACCACAACATAACATCCCTCCCTTTCAAGTTAACAATTTAACCATAAATGGATACTTTTTGTGAGTCCTCCTTGAATTGTATCAGTGAATATAAAAGTATCAGTGAAGTTAATGTCAAAAACTGCAATAGGCAGGAAAAAAAAGCCACCTTTACTTTGTAACTTCAAGAAATCCTCAAAAGAAGCTGCTGAAAAGCCACCAAAGGAGAAACTGTTTCAGTTCCTGCAGCATAAACCTGGGAAAGATACCTTTACAACTGATTAATACAGAAGTTCCCACTAGGCTTATCTACCTCATCTATAATAGGTAACTGGAAAGGCCCAGAGCCTGTGACTATTACAGGCACTGGAATCTACTTATTCCATCTCTATGGTTTAGGATGAATTTTTGTAATCCAAAGGGGAGGGAATGGGTACACATAGACCAACCTCAAGGAACTTGTGTTTGTTCTTTAAAAGTGAAGTCACTCAGTTGTGTCCGACTCTTTGTGACCCTGTGGACTATAGCCTGCCAGGCTCCTTCGTCCATGGTCCATGGGATTCTCCAGGCAAGAACACTGGAGTGGGTTGCAATTTCCTTCTCCAGGCGATCTTCCTGACCCAGAGATCGAATCCAAGTCCTCCCACATTGCAAGAAGACGCTTTAACCTCTGAGCCACCAGGGAAGCTGTTCTTTAAAAGCTTTGCTTAAATGTGCATGAAGGTGAAGTCACTCAGTCATGTCCAACTCTTTACGACCCCATGGACTGTAGCCTACCAGGCTCCTCCATCCATGGGATTCTCCAGGCAAGAACACTGGAGTGGGCTGCCATTTCCTTCTCCAGGGGATCTTCCTGACCCAGGGATCGAACCCAGGTCTCCCACATTAGAGGCAGACACTTTAACCTCTGAGCCACCAGGGCATGGTGGTGGTAAAAGAAGTCTTGAGAATTTATTTAACAAGACTGACTCCTGTGGAATCATAGTGTTTATGTTTGAGTTATGAGAAAACTGGTCCACTTTTTGAGCCTATTAGTAACTTGATTGATTCATATATTTCACTTAACAAGGCCATATAGCCTTTGCACTCAGCCAAGAGCTGTTTTAAATGCTTTACAAATATTAACTCATTTAATCCAAATACAGAGACTATATGGTAAGTATATTGTTGCTCCAACCCCACAGATGTGCAAATTGAGGAGCACAGATGTAAAGCAATTTGCTCAAGGCCATCAATTACTCAGTTGCAGAACAGGGATGTGAACTCAAGTAATCTAACTTATAGACAGTTGGTTTCTTAATCATCATACCATCCTTGAAGACATTCTCAATGGAACACAGCAACCATTTCTCATTGAAGCAAATGAGATCCATTGTGAAAAAACAGACAGACAGACAGATAAAAACTCCTGACAATGTACCCACTGAGAGTGGCTAAGGCAAAGCTAATAGGACTCTGGGATCCTTCCTAGGGTTTTCAACAATTAGTGATTTTTTTTTTTTTTAATGTAAAAGTCCTACTAAATTAAACATAGACCATTTACTCCCCTCCCAAAAAACAAAGCTTCTTTGCTTATATGTTAGGCTAAGCAGCTAGGCATAGAGCTCCACAGGGGTTTTATGACCCTACTTCTNATTTTTTTTTTTTTTAATGTAAAAGTCCTACTAAATTAAACATAGACCATTTACTCCCCTCCCAAAAAACAAAGCTTCTTTGCTTACATGTTAGGCTAAGCAGCTAGGCATAGAGCTCCACAGGGGTTTTATGACCCTACTTCTTAGCTCTGTTGTATGTGATATAACTAAGGAGTGAGATTTTCTTTGGTGGTGTAACAGTTGTGTTTTTTTTTTCTTATCAAAATCACATACCTTACACATAGATGATTTAAGATTACAACTTTTCAAACTACTTGTCTGCTTTACATATCTTATTAGAAGATTGCCCTTTCCAAAGTAATCTTGTATCTAATAGTCATAATAAGAAGAATGTAGCCTAAAGAGATCAGAAAATATATGTCAAAACTTCTACTGTAGATAGGAAAATATATAATTAGAAGAGACCTCTCCATTCAGCAGAAATATTNATGGCATCACTGACTCGATGGACGTGAGTCTGAGTGAACTCCGGGAGTTGGTGACGGACAGGGAGGCCTGGTGTGCTGTGATTCATGGGTCACAAACAGTCGGACACAACTGAGTGATTGAACTGATTTAGGAACAGGAAATTTTTAATATTTGTTGATTCTCATTGAATTACACAACAAAGTAAAATCATATTTTATGCCCTTAAAATCCATTATGTTTAAAGGGACATTAAAAAATTACAGAATTCTTATCTGTTTAAGGAATTTTAAGTAAATGAGTAAAAATGAAAGAACTCTAATTAGTTAAAAATTACTCAGAAAATGTCTTGTTAGGTATGTGAGGATTCATGATAAGATAATATCTTTAATGAAATATAAAACTCTTCTATAATATCAAGTCAAATTCACTTATCCTTAGGTAAGAAACAGACCTCAGAGCTGTGTGACCACTGATGTTTGGAATCTGTACCAATGCTAAAGGGCTGTAAATCCTAAAATTAGAATATGACTTCTTTTAGGAGATAGTCCACAGAGAAAGAATATCCAAACATTAAAAGAAATGAACCACAGTCTATTTTTTCCGAGGATTCCAACAATGTTATCAAAGATTTTTTTTTCTCAACTCTTACATGTTCTGTAGCACCTTTCCCCTCTGCTACTTTTCTATTCTATAATTAGCAGATAATTATGTGCTCTTTCACAGTGGAAAGACTATTCTTTTATTAATGATCCTTTGAAAAGTTCTTTATTATTTATCTTTGAAAGTGAGTTTGAAATCAAAAGTCTTTCATGGCTCTTTTTAACTTAGGAGTTCTTTAAAGTAATACTCTAGATGCTTACAGATGTTGTATGCAGTCATTAAGTTTTACCTTTAGGTGAGAAGTAGGGCTTGGGAAACAAATGTTGCATCCTCCTTTCTCTGCAGATTAAATGTTTAAGGTTTTGAAGAGCATGTATGCAAAATATTGATGCTCCAACAAGGCCTGTCTAGGCTATGCCTTTTCCTCTTGTTAGGACAAATAGAAAATGGGTTATAACAATAAGCTTCCTGAATCTAGTACAAAGACAGAAGGAGGATATAATTAGCATTTATGGGAAGTACTATGTAAGTTCCAAATTAGTCTTAAATGAGGAATTCACCCAGCCCCTGATCTGTAGTCAATTCTGAAAAGTATCATGCATCTCTGCTGAGGCCAAGCAAGTCTCATTGATGTTTTTGGCTGACTGCCTTTCTTCTAACATTAAATTTACCAGAGCACTCCAGATTGGATATGGGCAATTATGAGGGAGGGTGTACATTATTGCAAATTTTAATCATTTCTTGAGCCATTTTGCTTGCAGTGTAATCCCACAAGATCAACATATTCTGCATAAGAAACCCAAATGGCTTTTAGCTGAGAGCAGCTCTTCAGTTACTTTATAACCTATTCCTGCTTAACTTCTAGACATTCCTATTTGTGGCTAGGACCTGCCAAATCGGGGCCTCATGGGCTTGTTGGCTCCCCACAGTCATGGCTACCTTATCCAAGTGGATACTAATACCAGTGGTTAGAA
This sequence comes from Raphicerus campestris, assembly GCA_006410735.1. Lineage (NCBI taxonomy): Eukaryota > Metazoa > Chordata > Mammalia > Artiodactyla > Bovidae > Raphicerus > Raphicerus campestris. The sequence continues at coordinate 99,377 of SJYW01014848.1, read as the reverse complement.
CAGTGATCAGATTTCTTCTCAACAATATTGCTGCTACCTATCTCTATCTAACACTTTCCTATGGGTCAAGTAATGTGCCAGAACTGTTTCAAGAATTTTTCTTATCGCCTGTACTTTTGGGGCTATTTCAACAGAGATGGCAGAACAATAACAACCTGATGACCTTGGGAACTTTTCTTCTTTGGGGTTTCGGGGAAATTCACCCATGTTGTTGTGTAAGCCAAACTCACATTCATAATTAACATCATTTTGCCCAGCCATTTCAAATGCCATGATGCTCCTTTAGGTGAAAACATCTAAGTAGCTTCATTTTCACCAGCAATCTTTTTACTTGTGAAGCAAAAAATAAAAATAATTTACTTTGATTGTATAATCAAGAAGCTCCTTCTCTTAAGCCTCTTATCTTCTCTTATATATAATGATTTTTCCTTTTTAAATGAGAATCAAACTCTCAGGATTGGAAGGAATTATTAAAACATAATTTAATACAAACACCCACTGTTTCATGAAACCTTTCAACAGTGTCTTCCAGGAGGTTTTACAGCTGTTCTTCAGGGAAAAAGAGATGATGGAAAAATAAAAAGGGTAATCCACTGTAAGTGGATTAGTTATACAAACTTATAACTAAAATAAACCAGAGGATCTAGATGTGGTCTTCCCTACTCACAAGTTCTGTCTTTATCCATCTTGTTTAATTACACTAGGAAGAATTTGTGAAGAGACTCAATTTTAACTTTGAACTCTTGAGAATATGGTCAAACAGGGAGTAAAGAAACACTTCTGAAACAATTAAGAGAATTTAGATCACATGGTCCCGACTTTTTCATTTCAATGATCTGAAAAGCTAAAAATATTTTTAAAGCTCTGCCTGAACAGAATGATAGTAAATTTTAATCACAGTTACATAAGTTAAATGATCTAGTATAAACTATGGGTTCAGAGGTTAGGTTCTGCAACAAAAAATGTATAGTTTGAACCCTAACTTCTCATTAATTTGCTCTATGACCTTGAGAAGTCACTTAACATTTTAAAGCTTTGGTTTACTCAGCTGTAAAAAGGAGATAATATTACCTTTTTTACCAGGCTATTAAGAGGATTAAATGAGCTATTTCACATGAAGCACGTTTTCAGTATATGGCATATGTTTTACATATCTAATAAATGTTAGTTTCATCATTATCCACTCATTTAATAGAAACATAGAACTTTTACTGGCACATAGCTGCTTTACACTGCTGTGTCAGTTCCTACTGTACAGCAAAGTGGATCAGCCATACATGCATCCCCTTTTTCGACTTCTTTCCCATTTAGGTCACCAGAGAGCATGAATAGAGCTCTCTGTGCTATATATACAGTATGTTCTCATTAATTATCTGTTTTATACATAGCGTTTATATATGTGTCAATCTCAACCTCCCAATTCATTCCACCTCCATCCTCCACCTTTCCTCCTTGGTATCCATGTGTTCTCTACGTATGTCTCTATTCTGCTTTGCAAACAAGATAATCATACCATTTTTTAAAACTCTCCATGTATGTGTTAATGTACAATATTTGTTTTCCTCTTTCTGACTTACTTTACTCTGTATGGCAGTCTCCAGGTCCATTCAAAACTCTGCCTATTTAAACTTAAAAACTTTTGCACAGCAAAAGGACACCATAAACAAAACGAAAAGACAATCCTGAAAATGGGAAAAAAATATTTGCAAATGAAACACCTGACAAAGGATTAACCTCCAAAATATACAAACAGGTCATGTAGTTCAGTATCAAAAAATCAACCCAATCAAAAATGGACTGGAGACCTAAACAGATATTTCTCCAAAGACGATATGCAGATGGCCAACAAGCACATGGAAATATGCTCAAAATCACTAACTACTAGAGAAACGCAAATCAAAACTATGATGAGATATCCCATCACGCCAGTCAGAATGGCCATCATCAAAAAAAATCTATAAACAATAAATGCTGGAGAAGATGTGGAGAAAAGGGAATCCTCTTGCATTGTTGGTAGGAATGTAAAAGATACAGACGCTATGGAGAATAGCACAGAAATTCCTTAAAAAACTAAAACTGAGCTACCATATGATTCAACAATCCTACTCCTGGGATGTACCCAGAGAAAACCATAATTCAAACAGATACATGCACCCATGTTCACTGCAGCACTATTTACAATAATCAGGATATGGAAGCAACCTAAATGTCCATACATAGAGGAACAGATAAAGAAGAAGCTCTGGTACATATATAGAATGGAATATTACTCAGCCATAAAAAAGAATGAAAACCATAGACATTAGAGGAATCACTACTTTTTCATAATCAAATCTTCACACATTTCCATGAGTGTTATTTTAGACTAAGGATTAATCATGGGGGGGGATTTTCATGCTATAAGTAGCTTATAAGGAAGTTTGATATTGCTAGAATGATTTTAACAAATCAATATGGATTATATCATGTGCTAACTGAATAATACAATTATTCTAATTAACTGATCATGTCCTCCATGGATTTTAGAAAGAAGTGTCAGCATTTAACTGACAAGTTAGTCATGAATCATGTGACAAAATATAAAGTTATTATTTATTATAAACTTGGTTACTTCTGTGTATGTCTGAATACACAGAAAATACACTAAAGATATTACTTAACATTATACCTCATGGGATTTTAAATTAATCCTCTTGCATATGTCCAGATAAGATTAAAAAAAAAAAAAATAAGAAACTGCTATTGTTAAATAATACCCTAAGTTATGTTACTTTTTATAAAACATTATTATCTTCTAGTCCCAAGTTATCCAATTCTAAGCAATAGTCAGCTTTCCCTTTTGAGCAAAAAGCAAAATAAGACAGAACTTTCATCTGCTGATTCCACAAAGAATTTAAATTCTGCCAGTCTAGAAGATCCATTGGAGGTAATTAGAAAATCAAAGAATAAAAGTATTTTTCACTTCTCCCCAGAAATCAGTCATTGCAAGGTGAAATACATCACCATCTGAAGAGCATTCCTTTTATACTGACCTTGAGATCTGAAAACTCCACTAGGTAACTCATTACAATGATTACAAACTTGACCATTAGAAAACTATTTTTTGATCCAGAAATTAGGGAGGTCAAAAGAATTACTTTCATAAAAATGAAAGAATATTAACTAGGAAATGTTTATTGAGTTATAAATAAATTCTTTTTTTCAGGATTTATTCAGATTACTATCCATCAGAAGAATGAGGGATTAGGGTCACCTCCCCAGCATTTAACATGCATCCTTTGGCAGGTGTGGGGGGCGGCTCACATTACTGTGAGTATCTCATCAAGGAATAAACAGTATTTAATTATTAGGTAACACGACAGTTGTTGGCAACCTACAGATATTATTGAGTGAAACAAAAATGTGGTATGAAAAAATGAATCAGGGAGAAAATGAGGAAAGAATGTACTATGGAAAACTGTACCCTCTCAATCCTACAACCACTTAAAGAGGCCACTGCACACACTCCATGCTCTATGAACTCAGCGATCTTTTACTCTCACAGACTGACTGTCCACTTACCCTAGTTGTTTTCACTTTATTTCCGGAGGAACAGCTCCATCCTTTCCGATCTGGAAGAACTTTACATTCCTCTCCCTCAAGACATGGTTGCATATGGCACCACCATTTTTGTTCCACTATGGAAGCTATAGGAGATTTAAAAAAAAAAGCAATTCAAGATTTTCTATTTGGGCTTGTTAATACTCTGGGTGTGCATGCTTTTTTTTTTGTTTGTTTGTTTTTGGTCCAAAGGGAATAAACTTTTCTGGATTTTCTGACTAAAATATTTTCAATTTTTAAAAATTGTATTGTGATAAGAATACCTAAAACTTTAAGAGGGTAGATCTCATGTTCAGTGTATAATACAGTATTGTTAATGATAGGTACATTTTTGAAGGGTTTTTCATATAAACACATAGGTTTCATGGAAATTAGCATATTAGAAACAAATTATATGGATATATTCATGTGCTGACTTACACAAACATATAAGAAATTAAGTCTCTGACCAGTTTAGAATCAATATTTTAGAATCAATGTAATATCTCCCCCAAGTAGACTAAATTCAGGAAGGCATTCAAATTGATGTCTTTTTTTTTTTTTAAACTATGGGCAGTAACAATCATTGCAAAGAATGCATCATGAAAATATATGAGCCCGTAACAAAATATTATTTATGATCACATCAATTATACAGATCCACATAAATATTTATATCCTATTAGGTGAATCCTCCAAGAAAGACATTAACATTTTGATGANGGCAGTAACAATCATTGCAAAGAATGCATCATGAAAATATATGAGCCCATAACAAAATATTATTTATGATCACATCAATTATACAGATCCACATAAATATTTATATCCTATTAGGTGAATCCTCCAAGAAAGACATTAACATTTTGATGAACCTCTATAAAAATATTTCATGTGACTTCTATCCACAACTAAACATTTATTCATATGGATGATGTTTATTTTTTCATTCTTAAGAACCATCCATGGATTTAAGGACCCAAACTATTTAATTACCTATTTTTATATTGCCTTTTCCAATTAATTCACACACACAAACATACGCACTGGCTCTCCACTGGCAAATCAGTATTTCATGGTATCAAAGTAAGAAGTACATGGACTTCTTGGAACCTCATTATAGTGCCTTTTGCAACAAGACTGCTCAAGTCCTTAGACCTTCTTTCAGTGGATTTTAAATTTCAGAACGCTCTTCAAATGATCTTGTGCCAGCCATATGATTGATGGTGTGGCCCCCCAGGATGAATCCCAGAGTTGAGAATCACAGTGAGATTCCAGTTCTATGCAGTCCCCAGTTACACTATCACAAGAACAATGGAAGAAGCCTCACCATCCACACAAGATGGAGCTGCTCGCGTGGTGCCCGCCACCTGCCCAGGGAAGCAGGAGCACTTGACTGTTTGTGACCGTTCTTCTATCTTGTTCTTATTACAGCATCTGTGGAGTGCCACCACTTCGCAAGTACCCGTTTTAACATGGTGAGCTGCACACAGAAAAACAAAAGATGAGACAACACTGAGAAAGCTTTGGGTACTTCTCCCCTTTTTAATTAGAAGTGCATTAAATATAGCTCTATAAAGGGTCTACCATGCATGAAACTAGAAATACAATGATGCTGACTCCATAATGCAGATTTGATTTCTTTGCTAAATGTGGTAGGACCATTTCTATCAGTAAATGCTTGGTGAAGCAGGAATAATTAGTGGCTAGATTAGAATGAGCTGTTACAACAGTCTGAAATATAGAGGCAATATGTGGTGCCATCAAAAACATATTTATTTGCATGTGGCTTTTTTGTTTTTTTACACCTTTTTGTTCAACATGTTGATCAAAGTAGGGTCACTCCATAGACAAAGTGCCCTCTACTGGGGCTGAGATGAGCCTTATTCTCAAAGTGGGTGGGTTGATAAAGGTGATAGTCTTTAGGTTATACTCTCTTGGGTTATAGCTTAGAGTCAGGAAGGGAATTTCTTTTCAGAAGTTAGGAAGTCTGAGGGTGGGAGCCCACCTCCTCAGGAGTCTTCTGCTCAGTTTTCTTGGAAATGAACTAACTGGGTGATTTTTTAAATTGCTGCCATTTTCCTGAAAGTTCCATCCAGTCTCAGGATCCACAGATCATTCCTGTCAATTTTGCCTGAGGGAAAAACTGCCACCAAATGGCAACAACCACAGCCAGAATGTGGATGGACTTATATCTACCCTGGCAAAACCCAGTCCAGTGAGCTGTGAGGCCCATTAGCCATTTTGTCAGCCTCACAGTAAGGGTACCCCGTTGTTTAGGTGACTGGCATTTTTGGACCCCACTCATCACATTAGGATAGGGTTCCAGTTTGCCTTCATTGTTTCTTTTTCCCCAGCATGTCTTCTTCAAAGTAGTAACCCTACTGTGAAACGATAAACCAAAAGTTCCATCTGCTAGAAATAAGAAACAGCTTAAAATCAAACATTTGTTGAAATGTTATGTTTTCAGAAATTTTAAGCATGTGATTGCTATAAAAACAGAGATTTAAATAGAAAAGTAGGACATGTGAAGTTATTTAATGTTATAAACATATTAAGACCCATTTTGTAAATGAGGTTAGGACATCATGCATTTATATTAATCTTCCCCTTGGAGATGGGGAAACACTGAGCAGGGACTAAGGTTAGATTGTTTAGATTTTTCTTGTGTGAACAGATCACATTCACTGTCCTCCTCCTTCCCTATATGAGACCAAGAGACTCAGGTGTAGCTTTGACACATAATCCTCAAAAGAATTTGCAAGAAGCAGGTACCATTTCCAATGTCATGAAGGTTTTTCTGACATGGTAGATACAAACAGGGATTTATCTGTGTGTGCTTCAAGCAGAAGGCTATCTTTACAAAAGGTAAAAACTTGAAAGCCAAATTTCTGTTCCTTGTGCTCTAAACAATATTTTCTTAGCTAATAATGATTCAGNGCCATGATAGATACAAACAGGGATTTATCTGTGTGTGCTTCAAGCAGAAGGCTATCTTTACAAAAGGTAAAAACTTGAAAGCCAAATTTCTGTTCCTTGTGCTCTAAACAATATTTTCTTAGCTAATAATGATTCAGTTTCTCTCAATTTATTGAATGCTTTATGTAATATGCAAGTCAAAATACTGCTTTCTACACTGAACTTCACTTATTCCCTTTTCTTATTGAAGTATAATTGCTTTACAATGTTGTTAATTTCTGCTGTACAACAATGCAGATAAGCTATATATATATATCTCCTTCCTCTTGCACCTCCCTCCTAACCCACTACCCCACCCTCTAGGTGACCACAGAGCACTGAGCTAAGCTCCCTGTGCTATACAGCAGGTTCCCACTAGCTCTCTATTTTACACATGGTAGTGTCAGTCAGTTCAGCTGCTCAGTCGTGTCTGATTCTTTGCCACCCCATGAACTGCAGCATGCTAGGCCTCCCTGTCCATCACCAGCTCCCAGAGTGTACCCAAACTCATGTCCATTGAGTCGGTGATGCCATCCAACCATCTCATGCTCTGTCGTCCCCTTCTCCTCCTGCCCTCAGTCTTTCCCAGCATCAGGGGCTTTTCAGACTCTTTGTATCAGGTGGCCAAAGTATTGGAGTTTCAGCTTCAAATCAGTCCTTCCAATGATCAGTCCTTCCATGGTAGTGAACGTCAGTCCTAATCTCCCAGTTCATCCCACCTTTTCCTTCCCCTCCTGTGTACACACATCTGTTCTCTGTTGTGTCTCTATTCCTGCTATGCAAATAGGTTCATCTGTACCATTTTTATAGATTCCACATATACATGTTAATAAATGATATTTGTTTTTCTCTTTCTGACTTACTTCACTCTGTATGACAGACTCTAATTGAGTTACTACCGCATATCAGGGATAGTTCTGAGTAATGGGGATGCAACAATGTATAAGATGGATAGAGACCTGCCCTCGGAGCACTCATATACCTCTGGAGAAAGTGAATAATCCTTAGGGACTAATGATTAAGTAAGACAACAGTAGATTTTCTAGCTCCTCAAAAGAGATGCAATAGTGTAATGTGATGGAGAGTAACCTAACAGGAAGGGAAGGCAGAATCATATGAGAGTCTCAGGGAGGACCTCTCTGAGGAGGTAATCTGAACGATAACCTGAGTGATGAGAAAGGAAGTCTCCATGATGAAGAGCTAAGAAAGGAATAAGTTTCCAAAGAGATGGAGCAGCAAATGACATGGTTCTGAAATGGGGAAGTGTGGGTTGTGTTCCCAAGACAGCAAGATGACCAGTGTGGCTGCACCGTGGTGAAACAACCGAGAGGCTGAAGACAATATGTCAGAAACAGAGGGAAATGGCTTAGGGGCAGTTGTGCCACAGTAAAGAGGTAGAATTTTTTTTCTCATTTCAAGACAAAGCCTTTGAGTGGATGTGTTATCTCTGAGTTTGATCCCTGGGTTAGGAAGATCCCCTGGAGAAGGGAATGGCAACCCACTCCAGTAATTTTGTCTGGAGAATTCCATGGACAGAGGAGCCTGGCAAGGCTACAGTCCATGGCGTCACAAAGAGTCAGGCATGTCATTTCATTAATGCTTTAGGAGTTTACTCAGGCCACTCTTTAGAGAAAAGACTGAAGAAAGCAAGAGCGGAAGCAGGGATACTAATCAGGAGTTCAGGAGATGAAGGATGGGACACAGATGAGACTAAGGGTTGTGATGAAGTACCAGATGAGGAGGTATTTCAGGGTAGAGTTGGTTTGAATGGATTGAATGTGAGCTGTGAGGGAAAGAGGAGTCAAAGATTATTTTTAAGCTTCTCCTGAGGAATTAAAAGGTGGTGGTTCTGGAAGATAGAGGAGGCCTGGGAAAAAGGTGTTTGTTAAGAGTTGGGTTGGGTCAGAATTACTGTGCTTCTGTTTTGAATTTGTTAAGTCTGAGAGTCCTGTAAGACACTGGAGCAAAGGTGTAAGTCAGGCAGCGTCATTTATACAATGGGGTTTAGCAAAGAGATCTGGACTGCAGATACACACTTAAGAGAGTTAGGTTAATAGGTGGAATTTAAAGTCATACACTGACTAATCACCATGAAAACACTACTGACAGAGAAGCAGAGAAATAATAGTCTAGAACCTAATTCTAGAACTGGGGAGCAGAATATGAAGAGGAAAGGTACATGAGACAAAGGCATGGAAAACCAAAAAATAAACTGTTTCAAGAAACACAGATTGGTCAGTTATGTCAAATGCTGCTGAAAGCTTTAATAAATAAAGCAAAATAATTGTCTACTAAAGCAGTAGTATGGTACAACAGTTCAAACAGAGCCTCCAAAACCAGAGAGCATGTGTGCGCAGTCATTTCAGTCGTGTCTAACTCTTTGAGACCCTATGGACTATAGCCCACCAGGCTCCTCTGTCCATGGGATTCTCCAGGCAAGAAGTAGCTGGGTTCACATCTAAGCTCCTCTAAACAGTAGTGTAACCTTGCCCAAGTCAGCAACTATCTCTGATTAGCATTTTTCATATCTAAAAGATGAATATTAATAGCACCCTCTTCATATGATTGGTTAGAGGATTAAATGAGTTAATATGTACAAAGTATTTAGAGCATTCCCTGCCTCATAGCACGCACTCTGTTAGCTATTATTAGCACTTGATCCAGATGAAAATCATTTAATGGCATGATGGAGATAAAAGCATGATTAAAGTAAGTTTATTAGATAATGAGATGCAAAACTGTAGACAATTATAAAAATTTCTTTCAAGGAGTTTTTCTGTAAAGGGAAAAAGGAAATGAAGCAGTAGTTGGAATGAGTCTAAGGGTCAGGGAAATTTTTTTAATGGATGCCATAAAAGCATGCTTGCTAGCTGCAATAATCTAGTAGAAAAAAAATGACAATAAAGGAGAGAAAGTGGGTAATTTAAAAAGACTATTCTTGAAAGGGAAAAAAAAGAATTGAAATTCAGGGCATGTGGTGGAGTTGGTGTTAGATTCATGTGGGGACATTTAATCCATTTTAACAAGAGTGAAGGTGGGATGCGTGAATTTAGTCAGGTAGGTGTGAGCTGTTTAGGTGGTTAGAAGATAATGCGGTTTCATATCTGATGTTACCTCATTTGCTATGAAATATGAGAGATGTTTGAGAAGAAAAAGAACATGAAATATGTATTTCAAAGAGGAAGAATAAATTTACTGGGAAGGAGTAGTTGGAATGCCTGGCAGAGAGCTGGCTGATGCACAAGGTAAACTGTAGAGGACATAGTGGAATGAATGGAGGGGTGGGATTACAGCACAAAACGGAAATAAACATCTGGGGGATGGCAAACTATTTGGGATGCTTGGACCTCCAATAGGGATGATGGAATGTGTCCTGCAAGTCTTTGAATGGAAGCCAGAGACAAGAGATTATTGAGACCCTATGGACTATAGCCCACCAGGCTCCTTTGTCCATGGGATTCTCCAGGCAAGAAGGTGAGACAGCTTCAGGGAGAACTGGATGCTGGCTCAGTTCTCTCTCACAGAACCACAGAAGACAGGTGCACACAGTGAGGTTCCATGGGTCCCTACCCTGAGAAAAGAAGCACCATTTCAGCATTACCCACCAGGACCATTTTATCATCTTTGTCATATGGAGATTTTATCATAAGTTGGAAAAGAACTGGTGAAAAATCTGCATCTGCTTTCCCCTTCCCAATGTCAAAATTCTTTTCTACTTTGCCTGACAAGAAAAACTGTACTTCTCCACGCCATTAATTACATTTAGATGTGGTGATAGAACTTGCTTTGGCCAATGAAATGAAAACTAGACTTATGAGCAAAAGCAAATGATATCAGTCTGTGAGGACATTTTAATAGTATTCATTCACCAGATTTCTGCCTACCGGCCAGAGCAACAGATTTTACAGAAATTACTTAGCAACTGAGCACAAGAAAGGGATAATTAAAATTTTTTAAATAGAATAGATGATAGGTAGGTAGGTTGATGATGAAGACTATGTCAACCTCAGTCCCCAAGTGAAGAGACACGAAACAGAGTCCCCACCAACCACATGGACATAAGAGTGAGAAATAAGCCATAAAGTGCTACAAGGCTCTAAAATTTGATGGCTTGTTAATATCACAAAACAGCCTACCCGGACAACACAGTAGTACTTCCTACTGCTTCCTAGGTTGTTCAACAGGATGTATACATACAAATGCATTGGTGAGTGGATAAGTCAGTGAAGAATGATATCTCAAAACCAGATCATTCTAGGGCATTGAGTCAATGAATGAATATATACAAGAAAATACTGTTTAGATATTTATATAATTAAATGAATTGTAATAAATTATTCCCAATTGGATAATGCTGGCTAAATTCAGTATGTCAGGGCTCTGGTGAAGAAAGTGTGCTTCTTTCTTCTTAGAGGAGAAAAAAAGGTGAAATGGTGCCCATATGGTATAAGGAGAAAGTTAAGGTTGGAGCTGCGCTGAGAAGGAGAGGCATGTTTCCCTTCAGAGAATATGGGACTAAATGTTTAGGGATTCATAATAAAGGTAACCTGGAAGACCAAGCCTCACAGACCCACAGGTTTTCAGCCTATGAATAAAGTACACAGACACACAGGTTGTTTCCTTGTTAGAAGTGGGATTTTGTAAAACAAACAAACAAACTCTATCAATCTTTGTTCTTTTTATTAAAAATTAAAGTTATAAAGCTTTTTTCAGGGGAATTAGAAAGGGATCAGAGAAGAAAATGGCAACCCACTCCAGTATTCTTGCCTGGGAAGTGGACTGAGGAGACTGGTGGGACTGGAGACCTTCGGGTCACAAACAGTCAGACATGACTTAGTGACTGAGCACAAGAAAAGACAGTTACATTTTTAAAAATGGAATAGATGGTAGGCATATAGGTAGGTAGATGTGGAGGGATGGATAATCCTACACTCAAAGAGTTTGAAGACATGGGTAGGGAGAATATTGCCTGTTCAATATTTTTATATATGCCAGTTAATATGGTAAACAAAATGAGATACTTCAAAACAGACAAGTGAATCTTCTAACAAAATTTCATTCACCTAAGCATAGCACCTGTCTCCTGAGAAACCTGTATGCAGGTCAAGAAGCAACAGTTAGAACTGTTTATGAACAATTGATTAGTTCAGGATTGAGAAAGGAGTATGGCAGGGCTATCTGCTGTCACCCTGTTTTACTTAACCTATAGGCTGAGGATATCATGAGAAATGCCAGGCTGGATGAGTTACAAGCTGGAATCAAGACAGGTGAAATAAACATCAACAACCTCAGATATACAGATGATACTACTCTAATGGCAGAAAGCAAAGAAGAACTAAAGAAACTCTTGTTGAGGGTGAAGGAGGAGAGTGAAAGAGCCAGTTTAAAACTACATATTAAAAAAACTAAGATCATGGCACTCTGCCCCATTACTTCATGGCAAATAGAAGGGGAAAGCCTGGAAATAAGGACAGATTTCCTCTTCTTAGGCTCTAAATTCACTGCAGATGGTGACTGCAGCCATGAAATCAGAAGACAATTGTTTCTCAGCAGGAAAGTTATGACAAACTTAGACAGTGTGTTGAAATGCAGAGATATTATTCTGCCAACAAAAGTCCGTACAGTCAAGACTATGTTTTTCCCAGTGGTCATGTATGGTTGTGAGAGCTAGACCGTAAAAAAGGCAGAGCGCCAAAGAACTGATACCTTTGAACTGTGGTGCTTCAGAAGACTCCTGAGAGTCCCTTGGACTGCAAGGAGGTCAAGCAAGTCGATCTTAAGGGAAATCAACCCTGAATACTCATTGGAAGAACTGATGCTGAAGCTCCAGTATTTTGGTCACCTGATGCGAACAGCTGGCTCATTGGAAAAGTCCCTGATGCTGGGAAAGACTGAGGGCAGAAGAAACAGAGGGCATCAGAGGATAAGATGGCGAGATGGCATCACCAATGCAATGGACATGAACTTGGGCAAACTTCAGGAGATGGTGAGGGACAGGAGGCCAGGTATGCTACAGTCCATGGGGTCGCAAAGAGTCGGACACAACTGTGCAACTGAACAACAACAAAGCCTTGCATAGGTGTTCACATATATATATATATATAATTCTTATTTTTCTGCTATATAACCTAACTTCTTACGTCAAATTCTGGGAGACAAAGGCTAATTTTTCATGTAAACTGCTCAGTATGTGGTAAATGTTTAATAAATAGTAAACAAGTAATAAGAAGGTAAAACTAATTTCTGTGGTTTTCCTTTAAAAGCTTAATGACTGTAAAAAATTAAAGCAGTTACTAGAATTCTCTACACAGAGTCAGGCAGAGCTCATGATAAGCTAATCTAGTCAAATATTAGGCCTTTCCAAATTAACAAAATAGACTTCACAGACAATCAGTTAGCATCATACTAAAATGATGCAAGACCCCCTGGAGAAGATTTAAATGAAAAAAGAACAACCAATTTCCTTGGTGTCATAATTCCCAAGTCACAAAAGATAAAACAACAAGAACAACAACAACAACAAAACCTCACATCTTTCTGCTACTTTCTCCTCCCTGGACATAAAGCAGAGCACAAAATGTTGCCTCTTACATCTTTGTGAAATGACACCAGACACACATTGGCTTAATCCCTATGAAAACAGGAATACCAAGTCTTGCCCAGCTCTAATTGTTGCCTGCCAAGGTTATTATTGCCACCTCTTATTAATAAATATCTTCTGCTTCTGTTAGATCCTTTCCATTTTTGTCCTTCATCATGCCTATCCTTGCATGAGATGTTCCCTTGATATTGCAAGTTTTTTTGAAGATATCTCTCTTCTTTCCCATTCTATTGTTTTCCTCTAATTCTTTGCATTGTACACTTAAGAGGGCAGTTCAAAGCCTCCAAAACCAGAGATCATCTGAATTAAATTTGCCCATTCCCATTGATTTGAGTTCACTGATTCCTAAGATGTCAGTCTTCACTCTTCCCAATCTCTTTCTTGACCACATCCAATTTACATTGATTCATGGACCTAACCTTCCAGGTTTCATTATGATATTATTCTTTACAGGATCAGACTTTCTTTTCACCACCAGACACATCCACAACTGAAAGTCATTTCCACTTGGGCCAGCCTCTTCATTCTTTCTGGAGCTATTTCTC
>SJYW01014848.1:50090-84746 GCA_006410735.1 Raphicerus campestris | reverse complement strand
GGGTCCCTACCCTGAGAAAAGAAGCACCATTTCAGCATTACCCACCAGGACCATTTTATCATCTTTGTCATATGGAGATTTTATCATAAGTTGGAAAAGAACTGGTGAAAAATCTGCATCTGCTTTCCCCTTCCCAATGTCAAAATTCGTTTCTACTTTGCCTGACAAGAAAAACTGTACTTCTCCACGCCATTAATTACATTTAGATGTGGTGATAGAACTTGCTTTGGCCAATGAAATGAAAACTAGACTTATGAGCAAAAGCAAATGATATCAGTCTGTGAGGACATTTTAATAGTATTCATTCACCAGATTTCTGCCTACCGGCCAGAGCAACAGATTTTACAGAAATTACTTAGCAACTGAGCACAAGAAAGGGATAATTAAAATTTTTTAAATAGAATAGATGATAGGTAGGTAGGTTGATGATGAAGACTATGTCAACCTCAGTCCCCAAGTGAAGAGACATGAAACAGAGTCCCCACCAACCACATGGACATAAGAGTGAGAAATAAAGCATAAAGTGCTACAAGGCTCTAAAATTTGATGGCTTGTTAATATCACAAAACAGCCTACCTGGACAACACAGTAGTACTTCCTACTGCTTCCTAGGTTGTTCAACAGGATGTATATATACAAATGCATTGGTGAGTAGATAAGTCAGTGAAGAATGATATCTCAAAACCAGATCATTCTAGGGCATTGAGTCAATGAATGAATATATACAAGAAAATGCTGTTTAGATATTTATATAATTAAATGAATTGTAATAAATTATTCCCAAGTGGATAATGCTGGCTAAATTCAGTATGTCAGGGCTCTGGTGAAGAAAGTGTGCTTCTTTCTTCTCAGAGGAGAAAAAAAGGTGAAATGGTGCCCATATGGTATAAGGAGAAAGTTAAGGTTGGAGCTGCGCTGAGAAGGAGAGAGGCATGTTTCCCTTCAGAGAATATGGGACTAAATGTTTAGGGATTCATAATAAAGGTAACCTGGAAGGCCAAGCCTCACAGACCCACAGGTTTTCAGCCTATGAATAAAGTGCACAGACACACAGGTTGTTTCCTTGTTAGAAGTGGGATTTTGTAAAACAAACAAACAAACTCTATCAATCTTTGTTCTTTTTATTAAAAATTTAAAGTTATAAAGCTTTTTTCAGGGGAATTAGAAAGGGATCAGAGAAGAAAATGGCAACCCACTCCAGTATTCTTGCCTGGGAAGTGGACTGAGGAGCCTGGTGGGACTGGAGACCTTCGGGTCACAAACAGTCAGACATGACTTAGTGACTGAGCACAAGAAAAGACAGTTACATTTTTAAAAATGGAATAGATGGTAGGCATATAGGTAGGTAGATGTGGAGGGATGGATAATCCTACACTCAAAGAGTTTGAAGACGTGGGTAGGGAGAATATTGCCTGTTCAATATTTTTATATATGCCAGTTAATATGGTAAACAAAATGAGATACTTCAAAACAGACAAGTGAATCTTCTAACAAAATTTCATTCACCTAAGCATAGCACCTGTCTCCTGAGAAACCTGTATGCAGGTCAAGAAGCAACAGTTAGAACCCTTTATGAACAATTGATTAGTTCAGGATTGAGAAAGGAGTATGGCAGGGCTATCTGCTGTCACCCTGTTTTACTTAACCTATAGGCTGAGGATATCATGAGAAATGCCAGGCTGGATGAGTTACAAGCTGGAATCAAGACAGGTGAAATAAACATCAACAACCTCAGATATACAGATGATACTACTCTAATGGCAGAAAGCAAAGAAGAACTAAAGAACCTCTTGTTGAGGGTGAAGGAGGAGAGTGAAAGAGCCAGTTTAAAACTACATATTAAAAAAACTAAGATCATGGCACTCTGCCCCATTACTTCATGGCAAATAGAAGGGGAAAGCCTGGAAATAAGGACAGATTTCCTCTTCTTAGGCTCTAAATTCACTGCAGATGGTGACTGCAGCCATGAAATCAGAAGACAATTGTTTCTCGGCAGGAAAGTTATGACAAACTTAGACAGTGTGTTGAAATGCAGAGATATTATTCTGCCAACAAAAGTCCGTACAGTCAAGACTATGTTTTTCCCAGTGGTCATGTATGGTTGTGAGAGCTAGACCGTAAAAAAGGCAGAGCGCCAAAGAACTGATACCTTTGAACTGTGGTGCTTCAGAAGACTCCTGAGAGTCCCTTGGACTGCAAGGAGGTCAAGCAAGTCGATCTTAAGGGAAATCAACCCTGAATACTCATTGGAAGAACTGATGCTGAAGCTCCAGTATTTTGGTCACCTGATGCGAACAGCTGGCTCATTGGAAAAGTCCCTGATGCTGGGAAAGACTGAGGGCAGAAGAAACAGAGGGTATCAGAGGATAAGATGGCGAGATGGCATCACCAATGCAATGGACATGAACTTGGGCAAACTTCAGGAGATGGTGAGGGACAGGAGGCCAGGTATGCTACAGTCCATGGGGTCGCAAAGAGTCGGACACAACTGTGCAACTGAACAACAACAAAGCCTTGCATAGGTGTTCACATATATAATTCTTATTTTTCTGCTATATAACCTAACTTCTTACGTCAAATTCTGGGAGACAAAGGCTAATTTTTCATGTAAACTGCTCAGTATGTGGTAAATGTTTAATAAATAGTAAACAAGTAATAAGAAGGTAAAACTAATTTCTGTGGTTTTCCTTTAAAAGCTTAATGACTGTAAAAAATTAAAGCAGTTACTAGAATTCTCTACACAGAGTCAGGCAGAGCTCATGATAAGCTAATCTAGTCAAATATTAGGCCTTTCCAAATTAACAAAATAGACTTCACAGACAATCAGTTAGCATCATACTAAAATGATGCAAGACCCCCTGGAGAAGATTTAAATGAAAAAAGAACAACCAATTTCCTTGGTGTCATAATCCCCAAGTCACAAAAGATAAAACAACAAGAACAACAACAACAACAAAACCTCACATCTTTCTGCTACTTTCTCCTCCCTGGACATAAAGCAGAGCACAAAACGTTGCCTCTTACATCTTTGTGAAATGACACCAGACACACATCGGCTTAATCCCTATGAAAACAGGAATACCAAGTCTTGCCCAGCTCTAATTGTTGCCTGCCAAGGTTATTATTGCCACCTCTTATTAATAAATATCTTCTGCTTCTGTTAGATCCTTTCCATTTTTGTCCTTCATCATGCCTATCCTTGCATGAGATGTTCCCTTGATATTGCAAGTTTTTTTGAAGATATCTCTCTTCTTTCCCATTCTATTGTTTTCCTCTAATTCTTTGCATTGTACACTTAAGAGGGCAGTTCAAAGCCTCCAAAACCAGAGATCATCTGAATTAAATTTGCCCATTCCCATTGATTTGAGTTCACTGATTCCTAAGATGTCAGTCTTCACTCTTCCCAATCTCTTTCTTGACCACATCCAATTTACATTGATTCATGGACCTAACCTTCCAGGTTTCATTATGATATTATTCTTTACAGGATCAGACTTTCTTTTCACCACCAGACACATCCACAACTGAAAGTCATTTCCACTTGGGCCAGCCTCTTCATTCTTTCTGGAGCTATTTCTCCAGTTTTCCCCAGCAGCATATTGAACACCTTTCAAACTGGGTGGGTGTGAGGGTGGGGCTCATCTTCCAGTGTCATATCTTTATGCCTTTTCCTACTGTTCATGGGGCAAGAATACTGGAGTGATTTGCCATTCCCTTCTCCAGTGAATCATGTCTTGTCAGATCATGTATCATCAAGGGAATATCCTGTGCAAGGAGGGGCATAATAAGGGACAGAAATGATAAGGACCTAAGAAGAAGCAGACAAGATTAAGAAGAGGTGAAAAGAATACACAGAAGACCTATACAAATAAAGGTCATAATGACCTGGATAACCACAATGGTATGATCACTCACCTAATCAGACATCCTGGAGTGTGAAGTCAAGTGGGCCTTAGGAAGCATTACTATTGAATAAAGCTAATGGAGGTGATGGAATTCCAGCTTAGCTATTTCAAATCCTAAAAGATGATGCTGTTAAAGTACTGTAGTCAATATGCCAGCAAATTTGGAAAACATCAGTGGCCACAGGACTGGAAAAGGTCAGTTTTCATTTCAATCCCAAAGAAGGACAATGCCAAAGAATGCTCAAACTACCACACAATTGTGCTCATTTCACATGCTAGCAAGGTAATGCTCAAAATGCTTCTAGCTAGGCTTAAGCAACACCTGAATGGAGAAATTCCAGGTGTACAAGCTGGATTTAGAAAAGGCAGAGGAACCAGAGATCAAGTTGCCAACATGCATTGGATCATAGAGAAAGCAAGGGAATTCCAGAAAAAAAAAATCTACTTTGGCTTCAGTGACTACACCAAAGCCTTCAACTGTGTGGATCATTACAAACTGTGAAAAATTCCTAAAGAGATTAGAAATAACAGACCACCTTACCTGTCTCCTGAGAAACCTGTATGCAGGTCAAGAAGCAACAGTCAGGACATGGAACAACAGACTGGTTCAAAGGGGGAAAGGACCACAACAAGGTTGCATGTTGTCACCCTACATATTTAATCCATATGCAGAGTACATCATCCAAAATGCTGGGCTGGATGACTCACAGGCTGAAATCAAGATTTCTGGGAGAAATATCAACAACCTCAGATATGCAAATAATACCACTCTAATGGCAGAGGGTGAAAAGGAAGTAAAGAGCCTCTTGATGAGGGTTAAAGAGGAGAATGAAAAAACTGGCTTAAAACTGAACATTCAAAAGATTAAGATCATGGTATCTGGTTCCATCACTTCACGGCAAATAGATGGATAAAATCTGGAAGCAGTGATAGATTTTATTTTCTTGGGCTCCAGAATCACTGCAGATGGTGACTACAGCCATGATATTAAAAGGCTCTTGCTCCTTGGTCAAAAAGCTATGACGAACCTAGACAACATATTAAAAAGCAGGGACATCACTTTGCCAACAAAGATCAGCATAGTCAAAGCTATGATTTTTCCAGTAGTCATGTATGGATGGGAGCGTTGGACTATAAAGAAAGCTGAGTACCAAATAACTGATGCTTTCAACTTGTGGCACTGGAGAAGATTCTTAAGAGTCCCTTGGACAGCAAGGAGATCAAACTAGCCAATCCTAAAGGAAATCAACCCTGAATATTCATTAGAAGGATTGATGCTGAAGCTGATGCTCTGATACTTTGGCCACCTGATGTGAAGAGCCCACTCATTGGAAAAGACCCTGATGCTGGGAATAACTGAGGATAGGAGGAGAAGGGGGCAACAGAGGATGAGATGGTTGCATGACACCACCAACTCAATGGACATAAGTTTGAACAAACTCTGAGAGATAGTGAAGGACAGGGAAACCTAGCATACTGCAGTCCATGGAGTCACAACGATTTGGATACAATTTAGTGACTAGACAACAACAAGCTTACTACCCTTGTATCTCATTTCAACAAAAGGATACAGCCCTACTGGTTCCCTAGAAACATGCCCTTAAGAGACAGCCTCTTAAATCATACCTCAAGATTCTTAAATGTTATTGCAAAGCTATTATGACTGGGATGAAATGTTGTAAGGCATTTTACTAAAACCTTTGTTTCTAACTATATTTCACCTTCTCCACAGGAGAAAAAAAAATCTGAATAGCATTTGGTTCATATGTGTGTACAAATTTAAATATATATATATATGTATATATGCAGATACCTATATACACACATAAAATTATATATACATATTGTTTATATAGGGGCTTTATATATATATATGTTAGTGTATCACATTTTATTCATTACCTATGAACCAACTGAAAAGAAAGTAAAGTGAAAGTCTCTTAGTCACAACCCCATGGACTATATGCGCTAGGCTCCTCTGTCCATTAAATTCTCCAGGCAAGAACACTGGAGTGGGTAGCCGTTCCCCTCTCCAGGGGATCTTCCCAATCCAGGGATCAAACCTAGGTCTCCCATATTGCAGGCGGATTCTTTACTGTCTGAACCACCAGGGAAGCCCAAGAATACTGGAGTGGGTAGTCTATCCCTTCTCCAGAGGATCTTCCTGACCCAGGACTCAAATTGGGCTATCCTGCACTGCAGGCGGACTCTTTACCAGCTGAGCTACCAGGGAAGCCCTGATAGAAATACATAAATATGAAAAATTGGTTCACAGAAGAATAGTATCTATGCAAATCATTTACCTTGAGTCGTGGTTGCTTGCCTTTGGTTAATAAGAACACAAAGCTATGCATATCATATTCTAAATGTAAGAATAGTCCATTCACTCTGGAAACAATTTAAGGGATAATTACCATGGCTAACATCTATAGAATATTCACTGTATACTATGCATTATTCCATTTTATTATCACAACAACCATTAAAGAGGAAGCGATAATTATCCCCAATTTACAGATGAAGGAACTGAGCCAAGAAATGGTAAGTAACTTGCCCAAAGTAAAATAGCCAACAGACAAAAACAGAAGTGAGAATTCAGGGCAGTTTGCTTTCAGAAGCCACGATCTTCAACTCTGTCATGTAATGCCTTTTCTATGGAGCTTTGTACACCATGCAGTAAACTAGAATTTCAGATGATGTGAAGGAAAGCACAAAGTGTACCACTGTCCCTACAAGTGACGCTTGATAGCCTTGAAAAGACGAGGGCACTGGAACTGAAATACTTCAATACAGCTCTACCCTGTATTGTACTATACTTGAGTGAATGCTGAAGTCTATTTGCCTTTCAAAGAACTGCTGTTCATCTCTAAAATAGCTCCAGAGTCCTTATAACGATTTAAATGAGATAATGTATATGAAACTGCTTTTAAATTGTACACCATTAAATATTTTTATTATAACTATTAATGCAATGAATATCAAAATGATTCAACATATATACATTTTAAAAATATAGCTGAGAAAGNCCTATAAAGATTTAAATGAGATAATGTATATGAAACTGCTTTTAAATTGTATACCATTAAATATTTTTATTATAACTATTAATGCAATGAATATCAAAATGATTCAACATATATACATTTAAAAAATATAGCTGAGAAAGATCCATATTCTATAAAAGTTCTAATTTCATATATATATACTTAATTATGTTGACATGAGATGCTTGTAAAAAGAATCTGACATGAGCGAGTAAATTTAGCATCAAGTTGTGAATTTTTCCAACTTGATTTCCTCTCCAATAGATTTCAGTTCTTATTTGTATTCTGATTTGTCTCATTGATTCTGAAATTTTGTTTGTCTCCATATACTTCTTTTGAATAGTTTTATCATCTTGACTAGCTCCCCAGACAGTCTGCATTACAACTTCTAAGCAGAAATAAAGCAGTGCCTACATTTACCAAAAGGCATCTGAAATGCAAGCTAGTTAGTGGATTTAGGTTGCTGTAAATCACGCTGAATGGAAAAAAAATGTGCTGAAACAAAAACTTTTTGAGACAGCTAATTTCTCACTTTAATTCATTAGACTGAAAAAAGTGGGGCACATGTTTAGACTTTCATGCTCAAGCAATCTAACTGAAAGAAATGGTCATTTAAAAAGCTAAATGAAATTTCAAAAGTTCACATAATTTATGAAGTCAGGGTGATCAGGGAGGAAATAGCCAAATGCCAATGACACTTTTACAGAGCTTGTTTTCTAAAATTGATCCAGTTTCATATGGAAAAGATAAAATCATTGGGGAAAATCAGATTGCCACTAAACGATAATAATCCTAATAACAGTACAGTCTCCATTAACAAAAGCAAACCCTCGACCAGGGGATGTCCTGCAATCTAAAAGAAAGAAGCAGAAAAAAAAGATTTATTCTTGGAAGAGTTTTAGATTTATTGCCCCTCAGCTCAATCATGAACACCTTCCACTATGTTTTAAATGAGAAGTGATGTTAAGGAAGGTAAACCTCAAGGAATATTGGTCTCTTTATAAACTGTCCAGCAACTTCTTCTGGTAAGGCCTGCTCTGAAAAAGAGGAACTGAACCCATCAAATCCATCTCTCTAGAAATCTGAACTCAAACCTACAGAACTGTCCTCTGGAAATGGACCCTTACATTCAAAGGCCTTTTGGTATCAAGAGTCACACCTTGACCTGTGGAGAGCTTTTTGCAGGATTCATGGTGTTGAGAGATAGGGACTCACAAGAAGCAGGTAAGAGCAGGAGCTAANCCTACAGAACTGTCCTCTGGAAATGGACCCTTACATTCAAAGGCCTTTTGGTATCAAGAATCACACCTTGACCTGTGGAGAGCTTTTTGCAAGATTCATGGTGTTGAGAGATAGGGACTCACAAGAAGCAGGTAAGAACAGGAGCTAAGCACGAGGGCAGAGGTAAGAGATAAAGAAGTAGGTAATCCACCACCCGCCTGGTGTCTGCCTTTCCTTAGGGCTTCCTGAACTTTTCCCTCAATTCCTGAAACATTTTATAGCCTAGGTTTCAGTGAGCCCACTTTTCCTGATATAATCCGCTGTTCTTTGACCCCCCCAATAATATACTGACTAGGCTATTTCTCCTTTTNGACACGACTGAGCGACTGAACTTAACTGAATAAACCATAATAGAAAAGAATATGGAAAAGAACACACACACATCTGATTTACTTTGCTGTGCATCAGAAACTAACACAACAATGTAAGTCAACTATACTTCAGTTAAAAAAAGAAATATTTTCTACCCCCACTTTTAAGAGCAACAGACAAATTTCTACCTTCAAAGCAGGATCTGGGAAATTCACAATTCAACAGTCTCACTTTCTATATTTATTTCATATTAGAAACTGACATTTCAAAAGATGACTATCACCAATTACTATGAGGGGGACATGGTCTGTTATTTTCTTTTAAATGTTTCTAAAGACACTTAAAAATAGACTTCCTGCTTAATCTCAAATTATACCCCCAAAATGTGAAGAATCATAACACCCTCAAATCCTAAATACTATGAGAGTCAATGCTATTTTTTTATGACTGATAATATTCCTATAAGTGCTCATAGGAAGAAGGGTAGTGCAGCCCAAGTGCTTTTTGAGGAAAACAATAGAGGGAGTAACAAGAGCAGTGGAAAAAAACATGGGATTTCTGTCCCTGAAGAGTGAAATGTTGAGTGTTTGAGTTTCTTTCCTCATCTGCAAAATGAAGAAATCAGACTAGTTTTAGAGTTAATTTAGAGGTTCCCTCCAATTCTAAAATGCTGTGAGCTTATGAAATGACAAGTTCCATTATAATGGGTACAATATGTTAGACCTAATAGAAAGTGAAAGTTGAAGTAAAACATATTTTTAATAGGTTCAAACTCACAAATTAACTTCATAAAGTCACTGAACTTAATGAGAAACTGAGAAGAGAGTTTATGAAATTTATCTTGTGAATGTATTTCTTATCTGTATGAGGCCATGAATCTTAACTGCACAGTATAATATTCACTATAAAGTCAACCTGTATCTTCATCCTGCTTTATGCACAAAATAGTTTGATTACTGTTGATTCCATGAGAGCAATCAAGTCAGAATACTATATATAGCATAGTGGCTTGGGTGAGGAGTCTGAAGTCAGATGGTCAAGGTTCAAGTCCCACCTTTAAAAGCAACTATCTACCTGTTCACCAAGACTCCCTTTTCTTTCCCACTGGGCACATTTTCCAGTCTCCTGGCATGTAACACATGAAATAAGGGCAGGAGTGAGCTATACTTCTTCATGATCAGGTCTTCAAAACCCTCCCCCATTATCAGCCACTCTCTGTCTCCCTCTTTCAAATAGAAGTCAGTGTCAAGGGTTATCCTGAAGAATCACCATTATCCTGGGACCCTGGATGATGTATAGAGAAGAGATCTACCCTGTGATACTAACTGGATTCACATGCACAAGAAATAAACTTAGGCTTTGTTAAACAACTAGTAAGATTTAGAGGTATCCACCTGCAATGAGCGAAACCTAGGTTCGATCCCTGGGTTGGGAAGATCACCTGAAGGAAGGCATGACAACTCACTCCAGTATTCTTGCCTGGAGAATCCCAGTGGACAGAGGAGCCTGGCAGGCTATAGTCCATGGGGTCGCAAAGAGTTGGACATGACTGAGTGACTAAGCACAGCTGTTAGAATAGCACATATTAATTAGTATGCAATAATATTCCTAGTAATGGATGTAGGAAGGAGTTGGATGCACTCCAAACACTTGATAAGAAAAATTACACAGAGAATAAAAAGAGCAGTATTATAGCCTGAATGTTTGTGTCTCCTCTCCCCCTCAAAATTCATATATTGAAAACCTCATGCCCAAGGGGATGGTATTAAGAAGGAACTTTGGGATCTTTGAAGGTGATTAGATTTCGTGCTTTTATGAAAGAGACTCCCTGAAAGCTAGTTTACTCTTCTGTAACATGAGGATACAACATGGAGGCTGAAACCCAGAGGAAGGCCCTCACGCTACCAGACTGATATCCTGATCTCAGACTTCTAACCCCTAGAACTGTGAGAAATAATTTTCTGTTTCTTATACTGTACCTAGTCTTTGTCATAGCACTCCATGTGGACTGAGACATGGAGACAAAAGATGTGATTTTTAAAAAATTACCTAACCTCTCTAAGCCTTAGCTTCTCATCTGTATAATGAGAATTACATTATCATCCAAAGGGTTATAATGAAGATCAACTGAGTCAACATTCATAATGATGCTTATATATGAGAAAGAGTAGATTTTAGCTATAATTATTAGATGCTAGCTAGAATTATTATGGAAACCTTACTTAAACCCTTGAATCTATTCATATACAATGCAGATATCTAGGAGAGAATCTTTGATTTTTAGAGACTTCTAGAATAATAAAGTCCTTTGTTGTTATTTAGTTACTCAGTCATGTCTGACTCTTTGCGATCCCATGGACTGTAGCACACCAGGCTTCCCTGTCAGAAATTGAGGGTGAGAAAATATAATCCTAATTCAAGATCATAGATTAGTACTCAGCTCTCTTAATTTTAGTCCAGAGTCACTTCCATTATCAACCCCCACATCTCTGCTCACCAAATTCCTCTCTATGCCTCTTTTAAACCTCCTTAATTTCCCTCTCTCCTCTACAACTTCACTTCTACTGTCCTAGCCAAGCTATCCATAGCACCTTTTCCTTAAATAATCATGAAGGTCCCTATTGGTTAGATCATTCCCTTACACAAAAAGCACACACCATCTACCTTGGTAGGTCTTTCTAAATAAAAATTATAAATAGATAATAAAACTAAGACTATGGTTTAAAAGTATTCTTGGCTTTTTATTTTTCATAGGATAAATTCAAAAGTCTTGGGTGTAGCATGAGCATCCTTCCATCAGACCAACTCTGATTTCTCCAGCCTCACTTTCCTGGGTACTCTTGACACAACCTACACAGAAGTTCTGTAAACTATTTTTATAACCTTATTATATCTTTGCTCAGCACCTTTCACTCTTTCTTGAATGCGGGCCCCACTTTTTCCTCTAAAGAAACACCTATCCCATCTTTAAAGTTCAGAAAACTGTGAAGCTGTTAATCAACCTCTCAGGTTGACTGTACTGCTCTGTCCTCTGGTTAACATTCTCTTATTTTGCCACACTTGTCATAGTTTTCTATATTTACTTTTTATATCTCTCTTTCCCTCTACTAAATTGTGAGGCCCAAACTCATGATTATTCATCTCTGAATCCCTAGCTTGAGGCACAGTTTGAGATCCATAATAGAGAAATCAATATCCTTGATGAATAAATGAATAAATAAATGCTTTACTATAAGAGTTCTCAGGAGATGGAAAAACCAGTAAATTTTAATCATTTTTTTTCAAGTCCAGTCTTAGATGAACTTATTAGAATTGTAAAAACATTTGACCTTGCTATTTTGAAATGGATACATGAATATGTGTTTCATTTGTTCTATTGGAGAACTAAGTAGAGTTTCAAGAGGAAATACACATTCAATGAGCCCTGGATTGGGCAGTCAGAAGCCCTAAATTCTATTTCCAGTACTATCACAAACTGGGCTTCCCTTGTGGCTCAGCTGGTAAAGAAACCACCTGCAATGCCAGAGACCTGGGTTTGATCCCTGGGTTGGGAAGATCACCTGGAGAAGGAAAAGGCCACCCACTCTAGTAATCTGACCTGGAGAATTCCATGGGGTCGCAAAGAGTTGGACATGACTGAGTGACTCACTTCACTTCACTATCACAGACTGACTAATTTCAAGTAAATCACCTAATCTCTGTAAATCACAATTTATCATCCACAAAATAAGAAAGTTGGCCATATATAATAGAAAAATATTTAATATCATATATAAGGAAAATAATATGTCAGCTAAAAGCATTTCAACCAGTAGCATTTGTACATAATAGAAGAAAGTTCCAACATAATCACCAAAAGTCTGTTCATCAGAGAAGTCATGGAATATTGTACTCTGACACAGGAGACCTTAATTTTGGTCTCAAATTGGTCAGGAAAGCTCCTTGAAAAATCATTTTACTTATTTAGACAGCAGTTTCATCAACCACACAATTAGAAGGATCTCTGTTTCTTTTCCACTCTGAAAATTTACTGTAAGCTACATACAAATCTAGACAGAGGCACTAAAGTCATTTAATTGTAAGAAATAATTATCCCCTGAGAGAAGGTTGAACTTCTATTTTCTTGGTCTAATTTTGCAGATTCATAATTCCATACCCTTCAGTGTACCAAGAGGTTTTCTACATTGGAGGCACTTTGTGGGGCCAGCAAGATATCTATAACAGAAGTAATCAACATTATTCAAGAATGAACAAAATATCTGCCTTCCAACAAAATCTTTTCTCACACATGGAAGGTTTTCTTTGTTCCCAGTGATTGACATGAAAAGCAAATTTAGGTTATCTTTCCTCACCACTTCAGCAATTTCAATATGGAACTTCTGGGTTCTGAGTGTCACTCTAGATCAAAAAGATATAAATCCTAAGTCCAATTATTAAATAAGACTAGATAAGGCTTTTTTAAAAAAATATTTAGATGCCAGTAGCTCTTTGAAAAATTATATTCCATACTACCTAGTCAGTGGGTAAGAACTTTACACTGTCACAAAAACCAAGTTTTATGGTTGTTGATAGCTTCTCAGATAATGTCCTCTTTAAAAATGTGTTCAGAATTCATATTTGACTGGAAATTCAAATTAGAATAGAGAAATTGCAAAGTGTAGAAGGATCATTGCTGGATGAGTTGGAAAAATCTATGCCCTCCTTTGCACTCCACTACCAACTAACCCTGCATTTACACATGGAAGATTATACATAATACTGATTGTACCCCAGGCACTGTGCTGTCTCCTGAGAATATAAAACCAAAGGGAAAACAACTCTCAATCAGCTCAGAAGGCAGCAGAGGAAGAGAGGCATATGCACGAAAAGTAAAATAAAGTGATTAAAGGGCCACGACACTCTTAGCCACAGACTGCACTAAGATCATCTAAATCCATGAATTCTACCCAGGAAGGGGCAGGCGTGAGAAGGGAGACAGGAAATGATTTGCAAGAAGTTTAATCTGAATTTTACAAGATGCTTGAAAGCTTGCCAAGTCAAACCAGCAACACTGGCCTCACTTAGCTTCCTGATCTGGAATAGATGGTCTCTGAGGCTCCTCTGGTTTTAAATTTCTATAATTTCATTGACCTTTTCAATAAAAATATAGAAAGGTTTATATTGATTTGGTTTACTTTACCAAATACACATATACAAATATGTGTATATTGAACCCCAGAACATGTACTATCCAAAACCCTATATTAAAATATTTAGAATATAAATAAACACTTGTCCTGCTTCTTTAAACATTTATCACCTAAGTATCATTTAAACTTTCAGTATTAATCCTGGCCATGATTCTCAGCTTCCAGCCCTCAGATGTGCTGGAAGTGTAGCTTTACACAGATGCGAAAAAAACAGAAGACTCAGTGTGAAATGTACCAGTGAGTGAATACTAACCAAGTGACATCCCAGGAATGTTATTTAGTGGAAAAGGTCCCTGGTGTTAGTTTGTTCTTTGCATAATTTGCCTTTTTCTCCTAAAAGTGATGTGAGCATGTACAGTAACAGGCCCTCCTGGGCAGTGTAAAATGGACACCATCCAGCAAAACTAATTAATGAGTCAGAGGCTCAGGCGACCTTCCGCTGGGGGGTAGCAGAGCATCTGGTGATTTCAAGAGGCAATCAGACAGATGCCGGCTTTGCCACAGCTGAGTCTTGCTGTGTAACTTTGAGCAAAGTTCTTACAGTCAACTGCAGTTTCCTCATCTGCAAAACAGGAATAATAAAGCTACTTCACAATCTTGTTAGGAAGATTAAATAAAAGAAAGTAGGTAAAGCTCTTAGCACTGTGTCCACCACATAGACAGTGTTCAGTGGTTATTGGCTGTTATTATCAACATTATTATTACAAACACGGGGCTCCTATTATCCTCCTGAGAACACTGTTCAGGATAAGGGCTAGGACAGATGGCAGAGGTTTTAACTGAAACAGTAGCACTGAATAGCACACACATTACTATGTCTAAAACAGAGAGCCAGTGGGAAGCTGCTCTATAGCACAGGGCAGCTTAGTGCTCCATGATGACCTAGAAGGGTGGGATGGGAGTAGGTGGAAGGGAGGCTCAGGAGGGATGGGATATACATATACGTATATATAAAACGTATATATATATATACACGTGTGTGTATATATATATACATTTACATATAGCTGACTCTGTTTTACAGCAGAAACTAACACATTGTATAGCAATTATACTCCAACAAGCAATAAAAGGAAACTAATTTATGGATCTAGTCATCAGCAAGTTATTCTCTTCTCTAAGTCAGTCAGTTCAGTTGCTCAGTTGTGTCTGACTCTTTGCAACCCCATGGACTGCAGCACGCCAGGCTTCCCTGACCATCACCAACTTCTGGAGCTTGCTCATACTCATGTCAATCGAGTTGGGGATGCCATCTAACCATCTCATCTTCTATCATCCCCTTCTCCTCCTGCCTTCAATCTTTCCCAATAGATAATATAAATAATTGCACATAGCATAGTTGACACTTGAACAACATGGGTTTGAACTGTGATGGTTAATTTACACACAGATTTTTTTCAATAGCAAACAGTATAGTATTGCACCATCCATGATGGATTGAATTTGCACAGGTGGAATCCTGAAGGTACAAGAACCATATATAGGCAGGATGGACTGTAAGTTTTATGGGAACTGTTGACTGCTCCGAGGGTGGATGCCCCTATTGCCACATTGTTCATGGGTCAACCATAGCTGAGAACACAAATCTAGAGGCAGACTGTGTGTGTGTGTGCATGCGTACATGTGGTCAGTCATGTTCGACTCTTTGCAACCCTTTGGACTGTAGCCTGCCAGGTTCCACTGTCCATGACATTTCCCAGGCAAGAAGACTGGAGTGGGTTGCCATTTCCTTCTTCAGAGGATCTTTCTGACCCAGGGATTGAACCTGGAGCTTCTGTGTCTCCTGCATTGTAGGCAGATTCTTCACTGCTGATTCTAGAGCCAGACTGTGTGTTAGTCACTCAGTCATGTCTGATTCTTTGCGACCCCATGGACTGTAGCCTACCAGACTCCTCTGTCTTGGGATTCTCCAGGAATGAATGCTGGAGTGGGTTGCCATTGCCTTGCTGCTGCTAAGTCCCTTCAGTCATGCCTGACTCTGTGCAACCCCATAGACAGCAGCCCACCAGGCTCCCCCATCCCTGGGATTCTCCAGGCAAGAACACTGGAGTGGGTTGCCATTTCCATCTCCAATGCATGAAAGTGAAAAGTGAAAGTGAAGTCATTCAGTCATGTCCAACTCTTAGCGACCCCATGGACTGCAGCCTACCAGGCTCCTCCATCCATGGGATTTTCCAGGCATTGCCTTACTCAGGTGCCTTACTCAGATTCAAATTCCATTCTGCTCTTTACTTGCTGCATAACCTTTGATAGGTTACTGAATGTCTGTATTTGTTAAATGAAGAAAAATCATAGTATCTGCCTCACAGCACAGTTTTAGGGACTTAATAGCTAATAAATAGAGAGCATTTGCAACAACAATATCTGGCCACAGTACATATTCTGTAAACATTTGCTATTGACATAAATGATGATTTGCTTAACACCTTTGGTGAAGCAGGAGGTAGTGTCATTGATGAGGGATGAGTGGGGAGTGAGGGGGAAGATGTGGTTGGTGGTGGGTAACTTCTTAACTGTGCAAAATACTCCTCTCAGGAAGCCTTCCTGAGGAAAAGGGTAGCTGAGAGGTCATTCTCTAGGATCAGAGACACCTGGATTAGAAAGCTAACCTCACTGAAGTTACTTCACTTCAAATTCTCAAGGGGCTCAGTCATAAAGTGGGATGCAAACTATCCACCTCATGAAAACGTTGTGAGGATGAAATGGGACACTGGATGTGAAGTAGTTACCTCTGTATTTTGGGAAATTCTTTTTAAAGGTTTGACCTGAGGACTATGTCAATTCAAAGCCCTCAACTTAACTGCTGCTGGGCATTGTCTCTCTAGGCTAAGGCCCAATAAAGCCACTCAGAAAAACTGTCAAACTGTTCCGCCACCAAACCCCACCCTTGAACCTTATTCCTCATTATATCACCTCTTCTCCCTCCAACCCCAAGCTGCACTTGCTTCTTACCTTGGGTTCTTAATGAGAGTCCTCATGACACCTTGTGAAACTTTACCAACAACACTTGCCATCATCCTTGGTCTTTTGGTCCAATTCTGTTCCCACCTACTCACCCTAGCTCTTATCTTTCATCCTATTACCTTTCTCATGGATAACTTCAATTATTCACTCATTTATTATTGACTTGTGGTATGCTAAACATAGGGAGGCCAAACTCTCTGCCTTGGTGGAGAAGACAAACTTTGACCAAACTATGATAGAGCTGGAAGGCAGTACAGGGGACTGATTTGGGATGCAGGCTATGGAGGCTGATTGGGCTTCTGAGGTAGCACTAGTGTTAAAGGACCCACTTGCCAATGCAGGAGACATAAGAGGCATGGGTTCAATCCTTGGGTTGGGAAGATCCCCTGGAGGAGAGCATGGCAACCCACTCCAGTATTCTTGCCTAGAGAATCTCATGGACAGAGAAGCCTGGCAGGCTACAGTACATAGGGTTGCAAATAGTCAGACACAACTGAAGCAATTTAGCACTCATGGAGTCAGATCAGCCCAGGTCTTCATGATTATTAGCTGTCTTCAGTGACCTATGTCATTGCTCTAAGATTAAGTTTCAGCTTTTGGGACATATGAATACCAAAGAACACTTGTATCTAGAAGACTAACCCTCTTACATTTACTTGCCCACTATTTGTCTTTGGTAATTTGCTTAAGACCAAAAAAGGAAAAGAAATCATTTTACCTGTGACCCTTTGCTTGCAAAGACAGATGGAAGAGGAAGCTTATTTTAAAATATGATCTTATAAAAAGAAAAAAAAAATGTGTTTTCAAAGCTTTGGCTGATCTTTCTATAAATAAAAGATCACCACCACATCTGTTTTTTGAAAACACAAAGCAATGAGCTCCACCAGAGAATGTACTGTGCTTAGTGTTATAATATAAAGCTCTGAGTTAACCTTGGGCAAGTATCTTTGCATATTATGTTGCATTTAAGAAAACATTTTTCTTCTTAAATTATGCTTAAAAGAGAGTCAGACTGAGAAGTACATTCTTTGAAAGTATTCTTTGTACATTCTTTGTAGTATTATGCAGGTCTGTGTGTGTCTGTGTGTGTGAGAGAGAAAGAATATGAGAAACTTTAATCTAATAATTGTACATCTGAAAGCAGGCAGAATGAGGAGTACTTTTACTACACAGGGGTACAGGGGTCAAGGAAATCAGTTCTTTGAGTGACAAAGTTCAAATGACCGTATCATTTATTATCTGAATCAGGACCCATTCAAGAGTGAAGGGTTTGCTATTAATGATTATGCTTAAATAATAGGTATTAAATGGAGCTGGCTGGATGCAAACTGGAACATATAATCACAGCCAATGCTCACCCTGAACCAAAGCCTGCCCTTGATAGGAATAGTTTTACCCTAGCCTAAATACCCAAGCTTTTAGAAATGTGCTGCTGTGGATCATTATGTCTTATTAACTCTCATGGTGGGGATTAGGACTTAGATTCCAGAAGAGACTAAAAGCCATTGGGAAGGTACAGGCTTCCCTAAATGGGGATGGAGATTTTTTTCACTCTGAGAAATCAGTCACTGTTTTTTTCTCTGAAAAGCCTATGCTGGGCTCCAGACTTGCCTAGGTACAATCAAGTAGTTTCCTCTTCACTACCACGAAGCAAAACTGATCAGCAAGAATCAGTTTTGACTCTTCCATGCTAGATCTGTGTCTTTGGCCACTTTTGTTATTATAATCACATATAATGGCCTGTCTCAGAGAACCCTGCCTGCTCTGCCTGCCACTTAAAGTGTCTCTGGTTAGATCAGAAAGAGATAATGTGACCCCGCCCACCTGTGAATGATTGTAAGAAAAAGAACTAACACATCTCCCTGCCTGAGGCTTGCCATTCTAGGAGATATTTGCACAAATTAAATGGTCTTTTTACTTTGTTTCCACATCTCCACCTCATCTCTGACCCATAAAAGAACCTGGCACCCAGACTCTGACAAGATGGTTATTTTGAGACCTTAGTTAGCCATTTTCTTCACCAGCCTGTTATCCAAATAAAGTCCTATCCCTTGCCTCAAGGCTCCACCCTTCAGATTCATTGGCCTCTTATAGAGTGAGCAGAGTAAGCTTTGATCCAGTAAGAAAACTGTAGCATCTGCAGCGTCTTTGTAGTATATCTTTTCTTTTCCTGTGTTTGTTACTATAAACATTAATGGGGCTTCCCTGGTGGCTCAGACGGTAAAGCGTCTGCCTGCAATGCGGGAGACCCGGGTTCGATTCCTGGGTTGGGAAGATCCCCTGGAGAAGGGAATGGCAATCCACTCCAGCATTCTTGCCTGGAAAATCCCATGGACGGAGGAGCTTGATAGGCTACAGTCCATGGGGTGGCAAAGAATCGGACACGACTGAGCCACTTCAGACTTCAGATAAACATTAATACTCAATAAGATAACATCTCTATTAATGAAGAGAATACAGCCCAAATGATATTGATCTTAGGCACAACTTTACAACCAGAGGTGTATTTTTGTGTTCAAGGTATGTTTGAGGATATCAGAAAAGGACAGTTACAATGTGAAAAGTCATTAAATGCCCATGAAAACAATGTCAAATCTCCCTGAATATAATAAAGGTGATTCCAAGGCATAGAGCATATGGAAGAGACGGCAGAGCTCAGATCTAAAAGGCAGGCAGGCAACGTATACAGAGAGGATAAATGCCAACAGGCACACCTGTGCTAGTGCAGAACAAGGGTCACAAATGGAAGAAGCTGATGGCTCAGTGGGTAAAGAATCCACCTGCAATGCAGGAGACATAGGAGACGTGGGCTTGATCGTTAGGTGGGGAAGATCCCCCTGGAGTAGGAAATGGCAACCTACTCCAGTATTCTTGTGTAGGAAATTTCATAGACAGCATAGTCTGGTGGGCTACAGTCCAAAGGCTCACTAAGAGTTGGACATGACTGAGCAACTAAGCACATAAAAATGCAGGGACATGAGATCAAATTCAGTGAGAACCAGAAACTTTCATATGTTTTGCAAAAATGAAGAGCTTAGAAGTGAGGTTAAAAAGGGAAGTGAAGTGAAGTGAAGTCGCTCAGTGTGTCCAACTCTTTAAAAAGGGAAAGAATGTAGAAAGTGAATGACCAGAATGCATTAAGTTCTCGTCAGCTTAACTAAACTTGAGATGGATATTTTTGCACACTATACTCCCCTGACTGTCTTTTTTTTTTTTTTTTTTTAATAGCTATTACTGTAGCAAATTTGCAATGGAAAATTCTTCCTTTCCTCCTTTGAGATATGAATTGTTTCCCAGCCTCCTGCCAGTTTTACAATCCAGGAATGTTTTTCTCAAGGATGCAAAAGAAGCCATCCTTTTGAAATACAATCATCAAGGAAGTTGGAGCCTGTCCCAGTCCCTGTGGGAGAGGAGGAGCTTCACTTTAATCTGTACCAATTAGCAGATGCAGAGGAACACAGATTGACCAGTCTCCCCATAATGTTCTCCAGTACTTCTCCTCCAACTCACCTTCTTCCTCCCACCCCTGCCCCCATTGTTTAAAAATCCTCCTGCCTTTTATCTCAGTGATATTCCATCTCTCTTCCCTTGGCACTAGTCTTGAATGAAGTCTTCCTTGACATTTTTAAAGAAGGCTGAGTGCCGAAGAATTGACTCTGGTGCTGGAGAAGACTCTTGAGAGTCTCTTGGACATCAAGGAGATCAAACCCGTCCATCCTAAAGGAAATCAACCCTGAATATTCATTGGAAGGACTGATGTTGAAGCTGAAGTGCTAATACTTTGGTCACCTGATGTGAAGAGCTGACTCATCAGAAAAGACCCTGATGCTGGGAAAGATTGAGGGCAGGAGGAGAATGGGACAACAGAGGATGAGATGGTTGGATGGCATCACTGACTCAATGGGCATGAGTTTGAGTAAACTCTGGGAGATAGTGAAGGACAGGGAAACCTGGCATGCTGCAGTCCATGGAGTTGTAACGAGTTAGTGACTGAACAACAAAGCACAAAATTTTCTTTTACAGGGTCTCACTGTACAGCAGTGCTTGGATACTGAAAACATTATAAGCTCTAAATTAACTTTGTGTGACCAGGAAAAATGTGATTTCTGAGGCTCCTGAGAGCCTCCTCCTAATCTCGCTCTCCAAACAATCTTTTTACCAGCTTGCTGAGGAAACAATTTTCCTAACAGGGAATAAGCCTGTCCTACAATCGGAGAGAAAAGTCTGGTTGATGCAATGCTTCAGTGTGAAGGCATTTCAGAA
This sequence comes from Raphicerus campestris, assembly GCA_006410735.1. Classification (NCBI taxonomy): domain Eukaryota; kingdom Metazoa; phylum Chordata; class Mammalia; order Artiodactyla; family Bovidae; genus Raphicerus; species Raphicerus campestris. Next base: position 63,788 of record SJYW01014848.1, on the reverse strand, counting down.
GTGTTGTAATCAGTCAATCAATAGGTATAAATGGTTCTTTATAAGATCCTTTCCTGTTTGAATTGAGGAGCAGGAAGCCTAAGACGAACAGGACATATGGGAAATGGGGAGGAGGGAAAAAGTCAGAAAAAGGAGGGAAAAGACAAATACCACAACATTTACAGCTTAGCCTAGAGTCTGCCTCATCTAACTCCAACTGGGTGGGATAAAAAGAAGTTAGGGGCTGAGGTATTTTTGTCCTGCAGCTGCGAACACAGGCTGCCACACTCAGCTTGATTAATGAAGATGTTTGTTTTATTAAGCACTGTGACTTCTTGTAAAGTAGCTTAGATTTTAGAATATCACTGTACTTGAAATCTGACATGGTTTTTCCACTTTTCTTTTTATGGCATGAATCAGATTTGTGGTGTGTGTGTGCGCGCACACATGTACAATACAGCCTCAGGCAAAGCAAAAATTTTCAATCCCCTTCCATTACAGACAATGTCCTGTTGGGGAAAAAGAGCCCTCAGTGTAAAAGTGTTAGAAATAAACCACAAACATACATCTTAAAGTCATCAGTGAATCTTACAGAAAAAATATTGTAATAATAATATGTTACTACAAAAAATTTTTACTGAATAACCTATAACAAAATAATTGAACTAAAATAATAATAACTACAATTTAAAATCCAGAAGAGTAGCAATTTTACTTTCATTTAGGGATAATTGCCAATAGAAGTAAAAATGGCAGTTTATAAGATTTCATGTCATTCACCAACCCACAAAGCTCATAAAACCCTCTCTACCTGTTTTGAATTTTGTTCTTATACCTCCTGAACAGGGGTCCTCCTTAGGAAAAAGTGGGATTTGGCCAGGAAGGATTGTGTATTAGACACAGTGGTGGTGTAAATGACTACTAAAAAAACCTTTATTCCCATGTAAATATTTGAGCCCAAAGGTACAAGGTTAAATTCTTGGTCTAAAAAAATAAGCTTGCAAAGATTTTCCCTATCCCTTTGTTATTTAATCAGGTTTCAAACTCCTCTTAATTCAGGGAAGATTTAGAAGAGGTTTTAACTAAAGTTGACATTGTATGTAATACAGTATTTATGAGCTTAGGTGAAGCAAATATGTTTACTTTCTATTCATTTAAAGTATTTAGGAACTTTTGAAAGAGCTCTTTTATTTCCTGATAATGAAGACCAGAGCTGACATTTATATCTATTTTCCAGGAGGTCCTAGAATTTAATCTTAAAGCTTGAGGAAAATATTTGTGGAGAATCTATGCTAAAATACTTCACATATTTTGTTCTCAATATACTATACTTTAATAAAAGGGTCAATAAGTTGTTTGAAAAATACTTAGATAAAACACTGCTTACAGATTGGTAACTACCTGATAAGCAGCCTCACGCAAGGAAGTCTGAAGTGTTTGGAGCCCACAAAAGATCAATCAGAAATANTTTTTTTTTTTTTTTTTTAATAGCTATTACTGTAGCAAATTTGCAATGGAAAATTCTTCCTTTCCTCCTTTGAGATATGAATTGTTTCCCAGCCTCCTGCCAGTTTTACAATCCAGGAATGTTTTTCTCAAGGATGCAAAAGAAGCCATCCTTTTGAAATACAATCATCAAGGAAGTTGGAGCCTGTCCCAGTCCCTGTGGGAGAGGAGGAGCTTCACTTTAATCTGTACCAATTAGCAGATGCAGAGGAACACAGATTGACCAGTCTCCCCATAATGTTCTCCAGTACTTCTCCTCCAACTCACCTTCTTCCTCCCACCCCTGCCCCCATTGTTTAAAAATCCTCCTGCCTTTTATCTCAGTGATATTCCATCTCTCTTCCCTTGGCACTAGTCTTGAATGAAGTCTTCCTTGACATTTTTAAAGAAGGCTGAGTGCCGAAGAATTGACTCTGGTGCTGGAGAAGACTCTTGAGAGTCTCTTGGACATCAAGGAGATCAAACCCGTCCATCCTAAAGGAAATCAACCCTGAATATTCATTGGAAGGACTGATGTTGAAGCTGAAGTGCTAATACTTTGGTCACCTGATGTGAAGAGCTGACTCATCAGAAAAGACCCTGATGCTGGGAAAGATTGAGGGCAGGAGGAGAATGGGACAACAGAGGATGAGATGGTTGGATGGCATCACTGACTCAATGGGCATGAGTTTGAGTAAACTCTGGGAGATAGTGAAGGACAGGGAAACCTGGCATGCTGCAGTCCATGGAGTTGTAACGAGTTAGTGACTGAACAACAAAGCACAAAATTTTCTTTTACAGGGTCTCACTGTACAGCAGTGCTTGGATACTGAAAACATTATAAGCTCTAAATTAACTTTGTGTGACCAGGAAAAATGTGATTTCTGAGGCTCCTGAGAGCCTCCTCCTAATCTCGCTCTCCAAACAATCTTTTTACCAGCTTGCTGAGGAAACAAATTTCCTAACAGGGAATAAGCCTGTCCTACAATCGGAGAGAAAAGTCTGGTTGATGCAATGCTTCAGTGTGAAGGCATTTCAGAAGTGTTGTAATCAGTCAATCAATAGGTATAAATGGTTCTTTATAAGATCCTTTCCTGTTTGAATTGAGGAGCAGGAAGCCTAAGACGAACAGGACATATGGGAAATGGGGAGGAGGGAAAAAGTCAGAAAAAGGAGGGAAAAGACAAATACCACAACATTTACAGCTTAGCCTAGAGTCTGCCTCATCTAACTCCAACTGGGTGGGATAAAAAGAAGTTAGGGGCTGAGGTATTTTTGTCCTGCAGCTGCGAACACAGGCTGCCACACTCAGCTTGATTAATGAAGATGTTTGTTTTATTAAGCACTGTGACTTCTTGTAAAGTAGCTTAGATTTTAGAATATCACTGTACTTGAAATCTGACATGGTTTTTCCCCTTTTCTTTTTATGGCATGAATCAGATTTGTGGTGTGTGTGTGTGCGCACACATGTACAATACAGCCTCAGGCAAAGCAAAAATTATCAATCCCCTTCCATTACAGACAATGTCCTGTTGGGGAAAAAGAGCCCTCAGTGTAAAAGTGTTAGAAATAAACCACAAACATACATCTTAAAGTCATCAGTGAATCTTACAGAAAAAATATTGTAATAATAATATGTTACTACAAAAAATTTTTACTGAATAACCTATAACAAAATAATTGAACTAAAATAATAATAACTACAATTTAAAATCCAGAAGAGTAGCAATTTTACTTTCATTTAGGGATAATTGCCAATAGAAGTAAAAATGGCAGTTTATAAGATTTCATGTCATTCACCAACCCACAAAGCTCATAAAACCCTCTCTACCTGTTTTGAATTTTGTTCTTATACCTCCTGAACAGGGGTCCTCCTTAGGAAAAAGTGGGATTTGGCCAGGAAGGATTGTGTATTAGACACAGTGGTGGTGTAAATGACTACTAAAAAAACCTTTATTCCCATGTAAATATTTGAGCCCAAAGGTACAAGGTTAAATTCTTGGTCTAAAAAAATAAGCTTGCAAAGATTTTCCCTATCCCTTTGTTATTTAATCAGGTTTCAAACTCCTCTTAATTCAGGGAAGATTTAGAAGAGGTCTTAACTAAAGTTGACATTGTATGTAATACAGTATTTATGAGCTTAGGTGAAGCAAATATGTTTACTTTCTATTCATTTAAAGTATTTAGGAACATTTGAAAGAGCTCTTTTATTTCCTGATAATGAAGACCAGAGCTGACATTTATATCTATTTTCCAGGAGGTCCTAGAATTTAATCTTAAAGCTTGAAGAAAATATTTGTGGAGAATCTATGCTAAAATACTTCACATATTTTGTTCTCAATATACTATACTTTAATAAAAGGGTCAATAAGTTGTTTGAAAAATACTTAGATAAAACACTGCTTACAGATTGGTAACTACCTGATAAGCAGCCTCACGCAAGGAAGTCTGAAGTGTTTGGAGCCCACAAAAGATCAATCAGAAATATAAAAACCAAACTATAAAGAAATATTATGAGGAATACAAAATTAGTATTCACTTACATGGTATTGTTGAATAATACTTCCCTTTTTTGGTTAAGACAAATTCATATGAATAGGCTTTGATTTCATAATGTCTAATTATACATGACAGAATCAAGTCTCTTTCTGATAATAATACTATCTGATAATAAACTGTTTATGATAATGAAGAGTTTGGTACCATTCCTCTCTGTCCCACTAATGTACTTAGCTATCAAACTGTATTGTAAAAATTGGCTTCCTCTGCTCAGACAGGGATTTCTTAATTTGGCACAGAGTGTAAAAAATGGAATACCGGCTGCCACGTCAATAAACAAGGACATGACAGTCATCAGTGACTGCAGCCCTTCAGGGTGAGCTGGTGAGCCCTAAGGGCAGTCGGGAAGAAGAATATCATCAGTCCGGTAGCCATCAGACTGCAGTCACTCCCTACGGTGAGCACCAAGGGAGCTCAGGATGTGAACAACAGAGGATACTGGCCCTGATAGCTGAGATGAATAGGAAAGAAATTTTATTTCAGTGAGCCCAGATTCTTGCATCTTCCCATACACAGAAAAACACTAAATTACTTAACTTGAAATACCTGGTTTTTCTTTAACAATAATATTTTGATGTTCAGACTACCTGCCCTTTGCTGCAAAACTTCTATATAACCTAGTTCCTCCCTTCACCTCCTAAGAGCAGTTCTCTCAGGGTTACTTGAGATACTGTTTCTTGGGTTTGACATCCTAAAAATTCCCACTGAATAAAACATAACTCTCAACTTTTAGGTTGTGAATATTTTTTATGTAGACAGTAGGGTTTCAGTAAACATTTACTGAATAGAAATGAATGAACATTAAGGATATGCCAGACAGGAAGCTAACAAAGTATCCTTCACTTTCTATCCCAGACTTGACATTACTTCCTTCATTAAAAAAAACATTACTTCAGAAAAGGGAAGCATGCAATAGGATCTGCTCTTTAAACTAGTAGAGCATAGGTGGTCTTAGACACAATGGTCCTCATTGTGTCTAATATCAGAAGTAAGAACCCTGTCTTGCTGTAGGTTGTATAGACTGCATTCCTTCTGAAGCAATTTTAAATTATTTTAAATGTAATTCATTTGGATTCTTAAGTCCCAAGGCAAAATCAAGACCCCACTAAAAACTGAAGAATTCAGCACCCTATATTTACAATTTTAAAGTCAGTATCATTAAGAAGGAACAGAAGAATGTTGTTTCAATATTTATATAGCTTAATGTTCCAATTCAAGGCTTTTACTCGTAGTTCAGTCAGTCAGAGAAGATGACTATAGTGGTAATTCTACACAAGCAACCTAAGGCAAACTTAAATCATGCATAAACAGAAGCTCAAATGGCAGTCAGAGATGCGAAAGCAGGGTGGTCACCTTATGAAAGCAGTATACTTTGGGATCAAGGTTTACCTAGGTGGCCGTGCTTTCTCCTGTGAGATAGGCCTTTCCTGGAAAAGAGTGGAAAGACAGAGAAGGACAGGTCATAGTCTAACCTTTTTTGAGAGTTTGAAAATAAGTCCATCCCATGCAGAAAGAAAGGAAAGGAAAGAGGGGGAGAGATGGTAAGAGACTAGCAGACCTCATCAGTTTTGGCTTCTATAACAATGATATCATAGACTGGATGGTTTAAGCAACAAACATTTGTTTCTCACAGTTCTGGAGGCCAGGAGGTCCAAGATCTAGGCCCCAGCAGATCCAGTGTCTGGTGAGAGCATCCTGGCTTATTGACAGCTATGTTTTTGCAATATCCTCACATGCCTGAGAGAGAGTGAGGTTATGTCTTTCCTATCCTTTTAGTAAGAGTGCCAGCCCCATTTATCAGGGCCCTACCCTCAAGACCTAATTACTTCCCATAGGCCCCATCTTCTAATATCATCCCATCGGGGTCTAGGAGCTTCAATACATGGAACTGGGGAGCGAGAAGGACACAAGGCTTCAGTCCACAGCAGAGACTGCCTCTCGCTCTAAATCTTTTGAAGTGTGGATGACTAGAGAGGCTCTGAGAAATTTTCTTGTTAAAAGAGGAATCCAGTACCTAGGATGAGCATAGCAAAGAATGCCGAGCACATCAAGAGAAGTGACATAAAAGAAGCTCCCTAAGAAAGGTATTAACACTTGGTTCATCCCTGGTCTTCACTGTATCTAAGACCAGAAGTAAGAACCCTGTCTTGCTGTAGGTTATACAGACTGAGTTTCCTCTTTCCCCTTTCACTAGCATAGTATCATCTTCATGGAATTGTTTCTGATCCACAGTTTGGAAAAGGAGTTTGGGGAGAAACTTTTCACAGTCAAGTACAGGGGGAGAAAATATAGATAAATTTAAAGTGTTCAATAATTTATCAAAAGAGAAGAAAACTAGATGGGAGTACAATCACAAGTTCTAATTTAATGAAATGGGCCATTCAAAGTGTCTTGCAATATCTTCTTCTCATTTTTCAAAAAATTGGATTTCAAATTTATATTACAGGAAAAGAAAGCTTTATATATTTAGTCTTTTTACATTCTCTCATTTAAAATTATTTCCTTTCTTTTCTTTTTAAATTTAATTTTCTGACTCCTAAGAAAGGAATCCTAACAGAAAATGAATGTCATCACATTTTACTACAGTGTAGTTTTTCCATGAAACCAATGTCCAGATTATTCCTATTTTTTTTTTTGCAATACCATATTAACTGTAAATATGAAACAGGAAGCTTATCCNCTTCCCCAATAGCATTCCTATTTCTACATAAAAATGATTTAACATTGTGGGCTTCCCTGGTGGCTCAGAGGTTAAAGCGTCTGCCTGCAATGCAGGAGACCTGGGTTCGATCCCTGGGTCAGGAAGATCCCTTGGAGAAGGAAATGGAAACCCACCCCAGTATTCTTGCCTGGAGAATCCCATGGACGGAGGAGCCTGGTGGGCTACAGTCCCCAGGGTCACAAACAGTCAGACATGACTGAGCGACTTCACTCGCTTTGTAGCCAGACAGCAGGACAAGTCTTACTGTAACATTCACATGTTATTAAGCTTAAAGCTTAATTAAGCTTCAAAGCAGAATTAATGGGTAGCATAAATGCTATAATCATTCCTTGCACAAAATCAACGATTCTATTTTTATCTATCCATAATAGAATATGTATCTCATATTAATACATGATAAAGACAAACATACATTATGATCAAAATTTTATTTTAATGATGATTCACTAATTTAAAATAAATAGTACTTGAAGAAATATAATGGATACAATGAAGGCACAATGCTTTCTAATGTACAAAAATTGACCACAATATGTAAAAATTATTATTTGTTAAAACACATTAGCAATTCTAAAAAATGGGTAAATGAGACCCATAGCACATGCTAGTGAGATATCTATGCATTACCTCATTCCTGACTATATATAGAAACATCCAATTTTAATTTAAACACTCAAATTCAATGACAATTAGATTACATACTACTAAATTTATAATAATATGTGTTTTTTTTAAAAATGAACACAAAATACACTTCAGATAAATATATTTTTTAATTTTGGGGGGAATTCCCTGGCAGTCCAGGGCTACAACTCTGCACTCTCACTGCTGAGGGTCAGAGTTCAATCCCTGGTCAACTCAGGCCCTCAGCAGTGAGAGTGCAGAGTAAGTCCATCAAGACACATTAGGCTATACATTTTTAATTTCCAGAATGAATACATACCTGCTGTAGAAATAAGGAAGTGTATTCACTAACATATGCAAATGTCAACTTGCTTAATTTTACCTTTTGAAAGCACAGAGATACCAATAAGCAGAGCTCATTACCATGTTTTAAATATGACAATTATCTATTCATAAACCACAGAGCTAGGGTGGAATTGACCCTAAATTTCTGATGATTTTATTTCAACAGAATTAATAAAATATTAAATTGTTTATTATGTGCTTGGCAATATGCAACACTAAATACAAACATAAGATATAGTGTCTACAATCAAGATATATAGAAGTGAAGGAAGTTAACAACAATTAACACTGAGTCTGTCTTTCAGAGTGAAGTAAGTCAGAAAGAGAAAAACAAATATCACATATTAATGCACATATGTGGAATCTACAAAAATGGTACCAATGAACACATTTGTAGGAACAGAAATGCAGACATAGAGAACAGACCTTGGACACTATGGGGGAAAGGAGAGGCTGGGATGAATTGAGAGAGTATCACTGACATTTATACTCTACCATATGTAAAGTGGATAGCTAGTGGGAAGCTGCTGTATAACACAGGGAGCTCAGCTCAGTCCTCTGTGGTGACCTAAAGGGATGGGATGGTGGGGGAGGCTCAAGAGAGAGGGGATATATGCATGCATGTAGCTGATTCATTTTGTTGTACTACAGAAACTAGCACAACATTGTAAAGCAATTATACTCCAATTTTTTTTTAAAAATTGCTTACTTGGAAGTGAAGGATAGAGAGGGCAGATGATGACTTGTTTCCCCAAACTGTGTTGTAATTTTGAAAGGAAAATATATGATTATTTTTGTATTTTATCCTGTCTAAAACTATAGTGACTAGAAAAAATGGTATATAAGTGTATGTGTTTAAATGTCTATGCATTCCATATCTCATGGGGAAGAAACCCCATAGGAAAACCTTTAAGGATGATTAGAATTTAGATAAGCTGAGAAGCAAAGAAATGTGCAAAATCTTAGAAGTACAAATGAGAGCATGCCAAAGAATTGATGCTTCTAAATGGTGGTGTTTGAGAAGACTCTTGAGACTCCCTTGGACTACCAGTCAATCCTAAAGGAAATCAGTCTCGAATATTCATTGGAAGGACTCATGCTGAAGCTGAAGCTCCAGTATTTTGGCCATCTGATGCAAAGAACTGACTCACTGGAAAATACCCTGATGCTGGGAAAGACTGAAGGCAGGAGGAGAAAGGAATGACAGAGGATGAGATGGTTGGATGGCATCACTGACTCGATGAACATGAGTTTGAGCAAGCTTCAGGAGTTGGTGATGGACAGGGAAGCTTGGCGTGTTGCAGTCCATGGGGTCTCAAAGAGTTGGACATGACTGAGCGACTGAACTGAACAAATGAGAGGATAGGACATGATGTTTAGTAGGACGGTGAGATTAGATTGGTGTTTTAAATGCCTTTGACTTTGAGCAGAAGAGCCTAGATTTCCAAGATAAAAACAACATTGAAGGACTATTAGTCTGGAAGGAGTCTTGCAGGATGGGTTATAGGGGGGAAAGATTGGAATCAATGAATTAATGTGGTTGGCAATAGCATTACATCCTTACACAGTGCCTGCAGCACAATATCAATCAGTAAATGTTTACCAAGTGAAGAATAATGAATGAACAAGGAGATCAAAATGGAAAGGGAGGCTAGTAAAGACATTTAGATATGGTGGCGATGGGAAACAGATGAATCACAGATGACACCCAAGTTTGGAGCTGTGTGAAAGCATACAGTTTGAAGGTGCTTTCTGTGCAAGATCACACCTATGGAAAGGCAGAGAGCACAAGATTCAGTGAGCAGCATCAAAAGTCAGGCTTCCTTGATCATATCACAGTCCTAATGCTTGCTAGCTAAACTCGGGCAAGTTCTTTCACCACATGAGCGTCGGTTTTCTCATATTTAAAATACTGATAGCAATAGTGCGTTTGTCTTTAAAATAGCATTAGGAGAGTACTTATAAGATTAGTTGAGATAATAAAAGTAAAGCACTTCATAAACTCTTACACATGTGTGTGTGTGCACACATGTTCTCAGTCATGCCCGACTCTTTGTGACCCCATGGACTGTGTCCCATCAGGGTCCTCTGTCTATGGGATTTTCCTGGCAAGAATGCTGGAGTGGGTTGCCATTTCCTACTACAGGGGATCTTTCTGACCCAGGGATCGAACCCATGTCTCCTGGGTCTCCTGCATTGGCAGGCCATTCACCATTGTGCCACCTGGAAAGCCCTCAGGTTACACATAGTAAGCTTCAATAATGTTAGTTACTATTCTTGAGGTTGGGGGCTTCCCTGAAGGCTAAGTAGGTAAAGAATCTGCCTGCAATATACGAGATCGCCTGCAATGCAAGAGACTCATGTTTGATCCTTGGGTCAGGAAGATCCCCTGAAGAAGGTAATGGCAGCCTACTCCAGTATTATTGCCTGGGAAACTCCAAAGACAGAGGAGCTTGGTGGGCTACTGTCCACGGGGTCCTGCTGAGAACTACATTTCCTCTCTCATCATCTTTGCCATCTGATCAGATTATTTCCTTTGCGTAAAAAAATAAATATAGATTTACGTTCCTATCGTTTCATCACTTAAAGATTACTCAAACATTGGTANAAAGACTCATGTTTGATCCTTGGGTCAGGAAGATCCCCTGAAGAAAGTATTATTGCCTGGGAAATTCCAAAGACAGAGGAGCTTGATGGGCTACTGTCCATGGGGTCCTGCTGAGAACTACATTTCCTCTCTCATCATCTTTGCCATCTGATCAGATTATTTCCTTTGTGTAAAAAAATAAATATAGATTTACGTTCCTATCGTTTCATCACTTAAAGATTACTCAAACATTGGTAAATGAACACCAGAATATTTTCCCTTAAACTAAGCCTTGCCCAATATTTTAAGAAATTCTGCCTCTGATCATCATTGTATTAAGCCTAACTTTCTAAAATTATTTCGACTCTTTTTCCAATGGGGCTGGGGAGGAGGAATTGTTTTAAAGGAGGCATTGTCATTACTTTGAGCGCCTTTAAAAAAAAATGCTATAACTTTAGTGCAAGATTCCTGTGTCTTTAAATGTAGATATTTCTGCTTACACTTAAGTGCATTTTAGGGGATTAAATGTAGCCTCAGATAAAATTTAGATAATTTGGAGGACAGTGCTGGCAACCAAGAACCGATTCAAATTATTGTTTCACATGATACAATTCCTATTACTTTAAGAAGACTACTCTCATAACATTTAAGCACTAATAAAATTTAAATAATATGGCAGAAATAGCTTGTGATCTAATGAGACAGCTATCTCCCTTGTACTCCTTTCCTTATTTCAGAGTCATTGCTGGAAAGTGGCTGCCTGGCTAAAGACTACACTTCCCAGCTTCCCTTTTATCTTGGTGGGGCCAAGCTGTAGTCAGTGGAATCAAGGTGGATGTGAGATTCACTACTTCCATTCTTGGGGCATAAAAATGTCCTATAGAATCCTCAGTGATCTTCTGTTCTTCCCACGTCAGGCAGATGGAAGCGTTTGCTTAAGGTGACCTCCTAAGCCAGGTGTTGAAAAAAGCAGATTTTAGTCAGCCTTGGTTTCTGAAAGACTGAGTGAGAACTGAGATCAACCCACCACTATTCCTGACACTGTCAGGAAATAGAATTAATTGTATTAACCTATTGAGATTTGGTGTTCTTTTGTGGTTTTGTTTTTGTTTGTTTTTTTTTTGCAGCAGCAGCAGCAGCTAGAGTAATCTTTAATCTACCCAGTCTAAAACTCCTCTGTCCATGGGATTTTCCAGGCAAGAGTACTGTAGTGGGGTGCCATTGCCTTCTCCAAGTTACTACACAGTAAACCATTAATACATTAACACTACATAATTTACATGTAAGTAAAAATAAAAATTTCTCTCAAAGGAAATCTTCAAAGGAAGATTTCTAAATAGCAATGTCAAGTGATAAACTATTATTCTTATTAATGTTAATAAAAATAATTTTAAAAAATAATTTATTTAATATTTATCAATTGTTTATGATGTATGAGAAGGAAATGGCAATCCACTCCAGCACTCTTGCCTGGAAAATCCCATGGACAGAGGAGGGAGCCTGATAGGCTACAATCCATGGGGTTGCAAAGAGTCAGACATGACAGCAACTTCACTTTCACTTTTGCTATGATGTGTGAACTGAAGCAAAAGTCACTCAGTCATGTCTGACTCTTTGCAACCCCATGGACTGTAGCCTGCCAAGCTCCTCTGTCCATGAAATTCTCCAGGCCACAATACTAGAGTGGGTAGCCATTCCCTTCTCCAGGAGATCTTTCCAACCCAGGAATCGAACCCAGATCTCCTATAATTCTATATAATTATCACAATTAATTCTGAAAATCCTAGCATTAAAAAAATATAAGGCACAGAGAGGTTAAGTGACTGAACCAAGATTATATTGTTATTAGTTGGTAGAGAAGGGATTTAAAATACTCAACTGGAAGATAATCATATGGCTAGAGAACAAAGAGAATATTAAGAAATTGAAACCAACAACAAAAAAAGCAAATCTATAAGTTGACTGTTCAATTACAAAGTGTTTATGTACAGAGCATGGTGATGAATTCAAGGACTTTGGGAAATAAGATGTAAAGGACATAAATCATGACATGAAGCAGTTTTAAAACTAGTTGAAGACAAACCATGTACAACATAACTATAAGAAAACAAAAGTACATTTCATAATAATATTGAAGACTATGATGAGAGTTTAAGTGAGAAAGTTCACTTTCCAATACGAGTGCAGTTTTCACAAAAAATGCACTCCATCTGTCCCTTCATAAATGAGTAGAATTCAAGTTAGAAAAAAATCAAGGGGACAAAAATATGCTATAATCAAATATAGGAAATGAATGAGCAAAGAGCCAGAAAAATAAGTAGGAACAGTTCACAGTGAATCTTGAATATCAAGCTAAGTTTTCTCTTTATTAAACACATAACCAAAGCCACTAGCAGAGTTTTATGCCAGTTAGATCAGTGGTCCCCAGCCTACTTGGCACCAGGGACCAAGTTCATGGAAAACAATTTTTCCACAGACTGGGAATGAAGTGAGGTGGGGATATGGTTCAGGCAGTAATGAGAGCGACGGGGAGTGGCAGATGAAGCTTCGCTCATTCATCTGCCTCTCACCTCCCGACCTGCAGCCAGGTTTCTAACGGATCCAGCTAGTACTGGTCCATGGACTGGAGGTTGGGGACCCCTGAGCTAGATAAGGGTTTCCCTCGTGGCTCAGATGGTAAAGAATTGGCCTGCAATGAGGAAGACCTGGGTTCAGTCCCTGGGTTGGGAAGATCCCCTGGAAGAGAACCCAGCAACCCACTCTAGTATTCCTGTTTTCTGCCTGGAGAATCGCCATGGACAGAGGTGCCTGGCGGGCTACAGTCCACGTGATCAACAAACCTAGTGCTCGAGTATGGACTGAACTAGAGGGCTCACACCTGAAGAGCCTCATCCTTTTCTCCCTGTGTTAGTGTACTGGCCATCTTGTTTGGTGCTTTACTTTTCTTTTTAATAAAATTTACCAAAGATGATTTAAAAATTTGGATGAATTAAAAAACGTGAAATAACTTCCCAGCTTGTTTGCTGTAGTTCCTTCCTTAATTTTCCCTTGAGTATGTACACAGAAAACTGCTTCACAAAAATAACTCTTCCTGCTGTATAACCTCCTTTTGAAACTTTTTCATCATAGTGGTTGTATAGCATCCCATCAATTGACTAAATAATAATTTATCAAAAAAGACCCAATTATAAAATTAGTTTATACTCACTACTGACTAATATTAATGACTGTGATGAATATCAGACTAATACCTCCCCTCAATAAGACTTCCCTGGTGGCTCAGATGGTAAAGCATCTGCCTGCAATGTGGGAGACCCGGGTTCAACCCCTGGGTTGGGAAGATCTCCTGGAGAAGGAAGTGGCAACCCACTCCAGTATTCTTGCCTGAAAAATCCCA
>SJYW01014848.1:34000-46284 GCA_006410735.1 Raphicerus campestris | reverse complement strand
TACATACCACCTCCAGCTGCTAGTAAAGTTTGTTCCACTCACCCAGAAATAATACTGATTCTACTAACTGATGGTCTTGGGAATTGAAAAAGTAGCCAGTTAAATGCAGACTTTCCCTTGTGGAATATATAATAAACAATCTAAATGCTTCTTGCCTCAAGAGAGGAAAAAACCTGGAAAAGCAGAAGTAAATCTCAGATTGATAAGTGAAAAATGCAGAAAGAATGATTGAGATACACCTTTATTCCCCGGAACACATTTAACAGCAACAACGAGCTGAGACCCTGACTTAATGATGATAGAGGGACATGGGGAGAGAGCAAGGATGTTTTTCCCAGAAACTTGATATTGGTCCCAGGATACAAAAGTGTGGACATCAACTATAAAACTTAATCATCTGCTGACTAGTTTCACTGCTTTCACTGTAGTGTCAACAATATGGATTTAAATAGCTACTTCTGAAATGCTAATTTAATGTGACAGTCAATTCCTAGTACAAACAAGACAAACCCACTTCTAAAGTCTTCAACTAATATTTCTTCATTTTCTTTAGGTTCTGCAGCATACTATTTCTGTAACTGTTTGTAAAAACTATATGCTAAATACCTACAAAGGAGAAAAAAGCTGACACCTGTCACTAAAATGTCAGCTCCCTAAGGGCAAGAATTTTATGTTACATTCTTTTCTGTACCCTAGTGCCTAAAACAGTGCATGGTATGACAGACTGCTTGTAAATAATAAATCAATGGATGTTTTCAAATTTATTACAGATTTATTTCACATAAAAACAGTTTTAGTTTAAAATTTTTGTATTTTATCTAAAATGATCTTGGAAGTTATGGTGATCACCTCAATTGATATGATGGCTATCCTTAAATCATAATAAAGCAGGAAAAGATTCATAACCATTTCTGGACTTGGATGGAAAATTGGACTCTTAAACATAAACTTCTGTTTTCTTCTTTTTAAAGATTTTTAAAATGTGGCCCAGGTTTTCTCGAGTACTTATTTGGTTTATGACAGATAGTCCAAAAGTTATTTCACATTAGTGTATGCTTCTGAAAGTATGGAAATTACAAGTATAGTAATATTTTTCAAACTTCAATTATTATTGGTATGATATATCTATATATTTTAATATATATGTTTAATATATATAATATATATTCATGTAAAATATAAATATGTACTTTCAATGCCTTTTCTCTTGAAAATTTATGTAAAGAATATATATTGTAATCCACCGGTTCATAATAACTTGAAGCAGAGTATAATCTAGAAAAATATTGAATTGCTATGTTGTACACCTGACATTAATATATTGTAAATCAACTATAGCTCAATACAAAAAAAAAGGATATACATTTTAATACAAAGGTGAAATAGGTCCAAATGTACAAGGAATGCAGGAACTACAGTATTTTGGATATTTCATGCTATGGAACTAATACTATACAGCAAGACTTCCTCTACTGTCAAAGTAGAAATCAAGGAGCAATCTAGGTAATTTCTGTCGGAAAGGTAGCAACAAAATTGTTAAAGAGAAATTTCAGTTTCCTTAGAGTGTTGAAAAAAAAAACCTGCTATTTTTGAACAAGCTGGTGCATTCCAAAGCTTCTTTTGTTCCTTTCATTGCTTGAACACGTTGTTATAGCTGGCTCTATCCAGGGCCAACTAATAGCTTCATTTATGAGCTACTTTTAAAATAACTATTTCTTAAATAGCCTAAGTGAATTTTTCATAAGGAAAGAAGGTAGGACGGAAGAAATTTATATAAGTTTAGATTATATTTGGATTATAGGAGATTGACTTAAACCATGTTCGGGAAATATTTGAGTTTTTTTAAAGACTATAGTGCTATTTTGAACTCATTCTGAGTTATCAAAAATATTGAAATTGAAAATAAGTTACCAGATAAGCCAACTACCTTACTTATGTGTTGTCCCCGTTACAGGATTATGCCTATTGCCCAAATGTTTTCAGTCATTTAGCAAACATTGAATGATTATAACTATGTGCCGGATAGTAAAACCATTTAAGTAGAGAGACTTCTTGCCTCTTCTAATTTATTCCATTTTACTTGCTACTTTCTCTTCTGTAGCATTTGTTGTCTTGTTTTGAGGATTAAAAACAGTTATTATTATTATCAGCAACTTTACAAGTTATTATGATCTTGGAATGGAGAATAAATTCTATATAAATGACTGAAAAAGACAATTCATGCTTGGCAATGAAGAATATCATCAGCAGTTTAGTAAGGTTTGTAATGACCACTGAAACTAATTATGATTTTTTAAATGAAGGCTGATACCCTCATCAGAGGCTGGTATGAACCACATCAAAACATTTTTGATGAGCCCAGGAAAGAGATGATTATTATTATTAACCATTGGGTTTAGATCCTTAATAGGTAATAGCTATAAAACTAAACCTTTTCCTCACACCTAAACAAGCACAGTATTTTGTTACTCATTCATTTAAGTCTGTTTGAAGTTCAACAAGCAAGTGGACAGAGCAAATCAGATAATTTTAAACTGTAAGTATAGAATTGGTTGTGTAATCTAACCAATCCACCAGCAACTAACTGTTCACAGCTGCCAGAAAAGGTATCTATTACTTAATCAAAATTAACTTTTCAAATTTCTGAACTTAGACTTAAAGAACTGTCATAAATTTATTCTTAGAAAGAGCAACCTCTGAATTTATAGAAATTTTAAATATTATGATATTAGCATACTTAAAATTTTTTTAATAATAATAATAATTAGGCTTCCCTGAGAGCTCAGTTGGTAAAGAATCTGCCTGCAATGCAGGAGACCCTCCTTCAATTCCTGGGTTGGGAAGATCTGCTGGAGAAGGGATAGGCTACCCACTCCAATATTCTAGGGTTTCCCTTGTGGCTCAGCTGGTAAAGAATTGGCCTGCAATGAGGAGATGTGTATAAGAGACAGGTCACTCAGTCATGTCTGACTCTTTGCAACCCCATGGACTGTAGCCTGCCAAGCTCCTCTGTCCATGAAATTCTCCAGGCCACAATACTAGAGTGGGTAGCCATTCCCTTCTCCAGGAGATCTTTCCAACCCAGGAATCGAACCCAGATCTTCTATAATTCTATATAATTATCACAATTAATTCTGAAAATCCTAGCATTAAAAAAATGTAAAGCACAGAGAGGTTAAGTGACTGAACCAAGATTATATTGTTATTAGTTGGTAGAGAAGGGATTTAAAATACTCAACTGGAAGATAATCATATGGCTAGAGAACAAAGAGAATATTAAGAAATTGAAACCAACAACAAAAAAAGCAAATCTATAAGTTGACTGTTCAATTACAAAGTGTTTATGTACAGAGCATGGTGATGAATTCAAGGACTTTGGGAAATAAGATGTAAAGGACATAAATCATGACATGAAGCAGTTTTAAAACTAGTTGAAGACAAACCATGTACAACATAACTATAAGAAAACAAAAGTACATTTCATAATAATATTGAAGACTATGATGAGAGTTTAAGTGAGAAAGTTCACTTTCCAATACGAGTGCAGTTTTCACAAAAAATGCACTCCATCTGTCCCTTCATAAATGAGTAGAATTCAAGTTAGAAAAAAATCAAGGGGACAAAAATATGCTATAATCAAATATAGGAAATGAATGAGCAAAGAGCCAGAAAAATAAGTAGGAACAGTTCACAGTGAATCTTGAATATCAAGCTAAGTTTTCTCTTTATTAAACACATAACCAAAGCCACTAGCAGAGTTTTATGCCAGTTAGATCAGTGGTCCCCAGCCTACTTGGCACCAGGGACCAAGTTCATGGAAAACAATTTTTCCACAGACTGGGAATGAAGTGAGGTGGGGATATGGTTCAGGCAGTAATGAGAGCGACGGGGAGTGGCAGATGAAGCTTCGCTCATTCATCTGCCTCTCACCTCCCGACCTGCAGCCAGGTTTCTAACGGATCCAGCTAGTACTGGTCCATGGACTGGAGGTTGGGGACCCCTGAGCTAGATAAGGGTTTCCCTCGTGGCTCAGATGGTAAAGAATTGGCCTGCAATGAGGAAGACCTGGGTTCAGTCCCTGGGTTGGGAAGATCCCCTGGAAGAGAACCCAGCAACCCACTCTAGTATTCCTGTTTTCTGCCTGGAGAATCGCCATGGACAGAGGTGCCTGGCGGGCTACAGTCCACGTGATCAACAAACCTAGTGCTCGAGTATGGACTGAACTAGAGGGCTCACACCTGAAGAGCCTCATCCTTTTCTCCCTGTGTTAGTGTACTGGCCATCTTGTTTGGTGCTTTACTTTTCTTTTTAATAAAATTTACCAAAGATGATTTAAAAATTTGGATGAATTAAAAAACGTGAAATAACTTCCCAGCTTGTTTGCTGTAGTTCCTTCCTTAATTTTCCCTTGAGTATGTACACAGAAAACTGCTTCACAAAAATAACTCTTCCTGCTGTATAACCTCCTTTTGAAACTTTTTCATCATAGTGGTTGTATAGCATCCCATCAATTGACTAAATAATAATTTATCAAAAAAGACCCAATTATAAAATTAGTTTATACTCACTACTGACTAATATTAATGACTGTGATGAATATCAGACTAATACCTCCCCTCAATAAGACTTCCCTGGTGGCTCAGATGGTAAAGCATCTGCCTGCAATGTGGGAGACCCGGGTTCAACCCCTGGGTTGGGAAGATCTCCTGGAGAAGGAAGTGGCAACCCACTCCAGTATTCTTGCCTGAAAAATCCCATGGATGGAGGAGCCTGTAAACTACAGTCCATGAGGTCGCAAAGAGTCAGACACGACTGAGCGACTTCACTTTCACTTTCACCTCCCCCCAACAAAGATGTCCACATCTTAAACCCCAGAATCCGTGTATATGTCACCTTACATAGCAAAAGGAACTTTGAAGATATAATTAAGTTTAAAAAGACCTTCAGATGGGAAGATTATCCTGGAGTTCTCAAAAGTGTTCAAAGTTATCCAAAGTTATTATCCAAAGTTCTCAAAAGTGTCCTTTAAGAGAGAATATATTTAAAAAAAAAAAAGGAGGGGGGAGGAATATAATAGTGGAAACAGAGGAAAAAAGATTAGATGTTATACTGCCGGCTTTGAAGATGAAGGGTGGGGCAATGAGTCAAGAAATGCAGATGCCTTCTAGAAGCTAAAAAAGGGAAGGAAATGGGGTTTCCCCAAGATGCTCCTGAAGGAGCAAAGCCCTGACTTCACATTGTGTTTATCCCAGTAAGACCCACTGTAAACTTCCCATCTACAGAATTGTAAGATAACTTGTTTTTCTCTGAGTCATTGGGTGCACAGTCATTTGTTACAGCAGCAATAAGAAACTAAATACATAACATTCTGCATCAAGTATTTAAATGTTAGAGAAGACAGTGTCATGAGTAGAGCAGCGGTGGCAGAAATAGTAGAGAAAAGGAAAANACAGCTCCACTGGAATTCCATCACCTCCACTAGCTTTGTTTGTAGGGATGCTTTCTAAGGCCCACTTGACTTCACATTCCAAGATGTCTGGCTCTATATTAGTGATCACATCATCATGATTATCTGGGTCGTGAAGATCTTTTTTGTACAGTTCTTTCATGTCTGGATTATTTGATGTCCTCCATTCCTAGCCTTTGACTAGTGGATTCCCCAACACCAAGAGTGGCATACTCTAGGTTTATGCTATTTGTTCCTACTGGTTAAATTTTGTATTTTCCAAAAATCAATTGGGTGTCCTCACAAATATAGTTATATCAGTTGTAATTTCACTTACATAATCCAATTAACTATTAAAAAAACTGATACTATTCCAATGTGAAAGATTAGGTAAGATTCAAGAAAGATGATTAACTAGAAATGTACTTCTGAGAAGATAGACATAAGTAAAAAGTGTAAAAGATTAGAGAAAATATATGGAAAAATGCTGCACACAGATTATTCAGCAAGTATCTCAGATTCTTGAATCCCAACCTGGAAATTCAGATCATACATTGAGTGCTGTTTATACAGGGAAGATAAGGAAAACTTTATTCAGAGGACCAATTTCAAAGTAAAGGCCTTAGCCCTTCATAACAGTTGAGTGAATTGATGTACATTTTTGTCAGTTTTAAATTTTACCTTTTCCTCCCTAAGCCCACTGTTGGACTAATTACTGCTGGTGTCCATGACACTGAAAAAAATAAATAATTCCTTAGCAGAAGCAAAGCTCTTATAAAATAGTTTGGAACTATTTTATAANGTGAATTGATGTACATTTTTGTCAGTTTTAAATTTTACCTTTTCCTCCCTAAGCCCACTGTTGGACTAATTACTGCTGGTGTCCATGACACTGAAAAAAATAAATAATTCCTTAGCAGAAGCAAAGCTCTTATAAAATAGTTCCAAACTGCTTTGTTGAAAGTTTGTCTAATTCTATTCCTCAAAAGTAATTCATGTGTCTTTTTTACCATAAATTAGCTATCACTTAGAATTCAGAAACTTTGCTGTGTATATGTGTATATAATTCTCATGTTTTTAGAAAATTAATAGTGAAATGGAATCAATATTTGAATGTTTGTATGATTACTGGGAATTTGTGTTCCTACCTTTGTGAATTTTCTGCTACCCTCTAAGAGTGTTTTCGGGGTTTCCCCTTAATGGCTTGTATTTATAAAACATTGTTAATGTACTTAAGCTATTACCTCATTACCTGTCATAAATAATTTTTGAAGTCTGCTTAATTGACCAGAGTTTTAAAGTATCATATGGTCATATTCATTATTCCATACTTTACACTTTAAACTTATCTCCACCTTGTGAATGATATAATAATCAATAGATTTGATAAGGATTGCAATCAATATTCTATCAGAGCAATGTTATTTTTAAATTTTTTCCTTTTATTACTATTTCCTTAAGTTTTAACAATCAAGATTCAGTTCTGTTGCTCAGTCATGTCCAACTCTGTGACCCTGTGAACTGCAGCATGCCAGGCCTCCCTGTCCATCACCAACTCCTGAAGTCTACCCAAACCTATGTCCATTGAGTTAGGGATACCATCCAACCATCTCATCTTCTGTCGTCCCCTTTTCCTCCTGCCCTCAATTTTTCCCAACATCAGGCTCTTTTCAAATGAGTCAGTTCTTCACATCAGTGATACTGGAATTTCAGCTTCAACATCAGTCCATCCAATGAACACCCAAGACTTATCTCCTTTAGGATGGACTGCTTTGGATCTCCTCACAGTGCAAGAGACTCTCAAGAGTCTTCTCCAGCACTACAGTTCAAAAGCATCAATTCTTTGGCACTCAGCTTTCTTCACAGTTCAACTCTTGCATCCATACATGACCACTGGATAAACCATAGCCTTGAATAGACGGACCTTAGAAGGCAAAGTAATGTCTCTGCTTTTGAATATGCTGTCTAGGTTGGTCATAACTTTTCTTCCAAGGAGTAACTGTCTTTCAATTTCATGGATGCAGTCACCATCTGCAGTGATATTGGAGCCCAGAAAAATAAAGTCAGCGATTGTTTCCACTGTTTCCTCATTTATTTTCCATGAAGTGATGGAACCAGATGCCATAATCTTAGTTTTCTGAATGTTGAGCTTTAAGACAACTTTTTCACTCTCCTCTTTTCACTTTCATCAAGAGGCTCTTTAGTTCCGCTTCACTTTCTGCCATAAGGGTGGTATCATCTGCATATCTGAGGTTATTGATATTTCTCCTGGCAATCTTGATTCCAGCTTGTGTTTCTTCCAGCCCAGTGCTCGTCATGATATATTTTGCATATAAGTTAAATAAGCAGGGTGACAATATACAGACTTTTCTACACAATAAACAGACAATATACAATATACTCCTTCACCATTTGGAACCAGTCTGTTGTTCCACATCCTNGCTCGTCATGATATACTCTGCATATAAGTTAAATAAGCAGGGTGACAATATACAGACTTTTCTACACAATAAACAGACAATATACAATATACTCCTTCACCATTTGGAACCAGTCTGTTGTTCCACATCCTGTTCTAACTGTTGCTTCCTGACTTGCATATAGGTTTCTCAAGTGGCAGGTCAGGTGGTCTGGTATGTCCATCTCTGTCAGAATTTTCCACAGTTTATTGTGGTCCACACAGTCAAAGACTTTGGCATAGTCAATAAAGCAGAAATAGATGTTTTTTGGGAACTCTTTGCTTTTTCAATAATCCAGAGGATGTTGGCAATTTGATCACTGGTTCCTCTGCCTTTTCTAAAACCAGCTTGAACATCAGGAAGTTCATGGTTCAGGTATTGCTGAAGCTTGGCTGGGAGAATTTTAAGCATTACTTTACTAGCATGTGAAATGAGTGCAATTGTGCAGTAGTTGAGCATTCCTTGGACGTGCCTGTCTTTGGGATTGGAATGAAAACTGACCTTTACCAGTCCTGTGGCCACTGCTGAGTTTTCCAAATTTGCTGTCGTATTGAGTGCAGCACTTTCACAGCATCATCTTTCAGGATTTGAAATGGCTCCACTGGAATTCCATCACCTCCACTAGCTTTGTCCATAGTGATGCTTTCTAAGCCCCACTTGACTTCACATTCCAGAGTCTGGCTCTAAGTCTGTGATCACAACATCAGGATTATCTGGGTCATGAAGATTTTTTTGTATAGTTCTTCTGTATATTCTTGCCACCTCTTTTCAATATCTTCTGCTTCTGTTAGGTCCCTACTATTTCTGTCCTTTATTGAGCCTATCTTTGCATGAAATGTTCCCTTGATTTCTCTAATTTTCTCGAAGAGATCTCTAATCTTTCCCATTCTGTTGTTTTCCTCTATCTCTTTGCATTGATCACTGAAGAAGACTTTCTTATATCCCCTTGCTATCCTTTGGAACTCTGTATTCAAACGGGTATATCTTTCTTTTTCTCCTTTGCTTTTTGCTTCTCTTCTTTCCACAGCTTTTTGTAAGGCCTCCTCAGACGGCTATTTTGCTTTTTTGCATTTCTTTTCCATGGTAATGGTCTTAATCCCTGTCTCCTGTACAATGTCATGAACCTCCATCCATAGTTCATCAGACACTCTATCAGATCTAGTCCCTTAAATCTATTTCTCACTTCCACTGTATAGTCATAAGGGATTTTATTTAGGTCATACCTGAATGGTCTAGTGGTTTTATCCACTTTCTTCAATTTCAGCCTGAATTTGGCAATAAGGAGTTCATGATCTGAGCCACAGTCAGCTCCCAGTCTTGTTTTTGCCAACTGATAGAGCTTCTCCATCTTTGGCTGCAAAGAATATAATCAATCTGATTTCGGTGTTGACCATCTGGTGATGTCCATGTGCAGATTCTTCTTTTGTATTGTTGGAAGAGGGTGTTTGTTATGACCAGTGCATTTTCTTGGCAGAACTCTATTAGCCTTTGCCCTGCTTCATTCTGTACCCCAAGGCCAAATTTGCCTGTTACTCCAGTTGTTTCTTGACTTCCTACTTTTGCATTCCAGTTCCCTATAATGAAAAGGACATCTTTTGGGAGTGTTAGTTCTAGAAGTTCTTGTAGGTCTTCATAGAACCGTTCAGCTTCAGCTTCTTCAGCACTACTAGTCAGGGCATAGACTTGGATTACTGTGATACTGAATGGTTTGCCTTGGAAACAAACAGAGATCATTCTGTCGTTTTTGAGACTGCACCCAAGTACTGCATTTCGGACTCTCTTGTTGACCATGATGGCTACTCCATTTCTTCTGAGGGATTCCTGTCCACACTAGTAGATAGAATGGTCATCTGAGTTAAATTCACCCATTCCAGTCCATCTTAGTTCACTGATTCCTAGAATGTTGATGTTCATTCTTGTCATCTCCTATTTGACCACTTCCAATTTGCCTTGAATCAAAGATTATGTGGCACACATTGTTATTCCCCTATGTGATTTCTTCTTCATTCTTTAACATCTCTTCTCACAAGGATAAAAAATGACATTGTTCTTTCTTCATAAGCTTTAACCCATTGTTGGCTACCTGACAGTTACATAAATTGCAAAGCACTTCTGATATATAACCATTCAGCAGTCATATTTAAATATGAGTCATATTCTTGGTTTAGACAGGATGAAAGAAAGTATCACATGAAATCCACTAACTTCATGAAACCCACTAACTATATGAAATCCACTAATATTCTTTTAAATGAAACTAATTTGGAATCTGTAAACAGTTCATCTCTAATAATCATCACTGTTATGTCTGATCGGCTCATTTAGAAATTTTGTGACTGAATCCAGGAATGCATTCCTACATTCAATAGCTACTAATCAGATAGTACTCTTAGAAAGATTCTGCACTAATTGCTGAAAATAACACAGAACAAACAGATGTGGTTGCAGCATTCCTGAAACTTGCATTCTAGTGGGGAAGAGCAATGGCAAACAAATTATACCAATAAAAAAGTAATTACAATTTTAATAAGTGTTATGAAGAAGTGCAAAGTGCTACAAGAGCTTGTAATTAGGGTTCTTTGAGGAACTACTCTTAGAGAGGAGCACTGAAGTAATGGAAATAATTAGCCAGTAGAGTAGACAACTTTGGAGTTGGCTGAGTGGCTCACAAAATTCACAAAGAACTCTGCACTGCCACATCTGTTTTACACAGGCTTAGCTTACAGCCTGAGCTGATTAAAGTGGGCATGGACATTTGATCCAAGGTGAGGCAATCCTGGGGACTAACCCTAAGAAAGGAGAATCAGCGCCTCTCCAGTCATAGAAGAGTCAACACAGGAGGGAGAACCAGCACTTTGCTGTGGCTGTTCTTTGCATTGGGAGGGAAGAAATTGTAGGAGAAGAAAATAAAGGCTATATGAGAGATTTAGGGACATGAGAGGCAGAGACAAAAGGGAATCCAAGCAATATTTAAGTTTCTTGAGGCAGTTGTCACCAAGACCTGGATCACTCCTGCCTTTCATACAGCTATGAAAGAGATCCTGCAGCATGCATCCAATAAATTCCACGTTTGCCAAAGCTTGTAGAATATGATTTCCTTTTTTCATTTCAACCCAAAGCATGCTAAGTCACAAAAGCAGGTAAAATGGGAGAAAGTGTATTCCAGACAGAGAAGACAACAGACACCAGGGCTCAAAACAGACAAAAAGTTGACATCTTGAAAGAATCCTTCTGGATGAAGAGAGAAATCATCTAAGCTGAGACAAGGTTGGAGGAGTTGGAATCCTGGGGGGCCTTATGGACCATCTACAGAGTCTGGGATATAGCCTATGAGAAATATTCATATCATTCCTCCTGAATCAGAAAAGGAAACAAACACAAAAGGCAATTCCATGACTGAAAAACATGTTCCTCCTAGGTAGATTTAAATACTTTCAGCTAACAGTTTTGAGCACCTATTATATGCCAGGTGCTGCAGAAGTGCAGCAGGACAGTCAGGGGAAGGATAAGTGTGGAAGGATGAGAGTTTGACTTCCCTGAGAACATTGATATATATACATATATACAACACTTTGCTATACACCTGAAGCTAACACAGTACCGTAAATTATCTATACTTCAATTTTTTTAATGGTTAAAAAAGAAATTTAAAGAATTTTAAAGTACATTTTTCAATAATTTTGAAGCAATAAAACATTTGTAAAGATTGTGATTAATAACCTTAAAGCTATGATTCTCAAAATGCCATCTCCCACTCCCCAGGGACGTTCAGCAATGTCTGGATACATTTTTCATTGTCAGGCCTGGGGTAGGGGAACTGCTTGTATGGAATAGATTGAGATTAGGGATGCTGCTAAAATCCTGCAGTGTAGAAGACAGGCTGCCCACAACAAAGAATAACCCATCTTCAAGTCTATTTTTATGTAGAGTTCTGAGTCAATAGTGTCAGGGTTGAGAAACCCTGCCTTTCAGTAAGCAAGGTGATAGCAAAGCTATTATACATGAAGTAGCCAAAAAGTGGAGATTTCATTCAGGCTTGTTCTATCAGGTGTTAAAATTTGCCTATGCCTTGGGAACACTGAAGCAGGCCATCTGTTGCATTCTAGAAACTTACTAATAGGGGTCACAGGACAGAAAGTTATGAAAATGAATAGATAACAATCAATCCTGAGATATCAATAAACATATGATCATGTAAAACAATGAAATGAATATCTGATGTGAGAGCTGAATCATAAGAAAGTCTGGGTGCCAAAGAATGATGTTTTCAAACTGTGATGCTGGAGAAGACTTTTGAGAGTTCTTTGAACTGCAAGGAGATCAAGTCAGTCAATCCTAAGGGAAACCAATTTGGACCTGAATATCCACTGAAAGGACTG
>SJYW01014848.1:9534-33758 GCA_006410735.1 Raphicerus campestris | reverse complement strand
TATGACCAGTGCATTTTCTTGGCAGAACTCTATTAGCCTTTGCCCTGCTTCATTCTGTACCCCAAGGCCAAATTTGCCTGTTACTCCAGTTGTTTCTTGACTTCCTACTTTTGCATTCCAGTTCCCTATAATGAAAAGGACATCTTTTGGGAGTGTTAGTTCTAGAAGTTCTTGTAGGTCTTCATAGAACCGTTCAGCTTCAGCTTCTTCAGCACTACTAGTCAGGGCATAGACTTGGATTACTGTGATATTGAATGGTTTGCCTTGGAAACAAACAGAGATCATTCTGTCGTTTTTGAGACTGCACCCAAGTACTGCATTTTGGACTCTTTTGTTGACCATGATGGCTACTCCATTTCTTCTGAGGGATTCCTGTCCACACTAGTAGATAGAATGGTCATCTGAGTTAAATTCACCCATTCCAGTCCATCTTAGTTCACTGATTCCTAGAATGTTGATGTTCATTCTTGTCATCTCCTATTTGACCACTTCCAATTTGCCTTGAATCAAAGATTATGTGGCACACATTGTTATTCCCCTATGTGATTTCTTCTTCATTCTTTAACATCTCTTCTCACAAGGATAAAAAATGACATTGTTCTTTCTTCATAAGCTTTAACCCATTGTTGGCTACCTGACAGTTACATAAATTGCAAAGCACTTCTGATATATAACCATTCAGCAGTCATATTTAAATATGAGTCATATTCTTGGTTTAGACAGGATGAAAGAAAGTATCACATGAAATCCACTAACTTCATGAAACCCACTAACTATATGAAATCCACTAATATTCTTTTAAATGAAACTAATTTGGAATCTGTAAACAGTTCATCTCTAATAATCATCACTGTTATGTCTGATCGGCTCATTTAGAAATTTTGTGACTGAATCCAGGAATGCATTCCTACATTCAATAGCTACTAATCAGATAGTACTCTTAGAAAGATTCTGCACTAATTGCTGAAAATAACACAGAACAAACAGATGTGGTTGCAGCATTCCTGAAACTTGCATTCTAGTGGGGAAGAGCAATGGCAAACAAATTATACCAATAAAAAAGTAATTACAATTTTAATAAGTGTTATGAAGAAGTGCAAAGTGCTACAAGAGCTTGTAATTAGGGTTCTTTGAGGAACTACTCTTAGAGAGGAGCACTGAAGTAATGGAAATAATTAGCCAGTAGAGTAGACAACTTTGGAGTTGGCTGAGTGGCTCACAAAATTCACAAAGAACTCTGCACTGCCACATCTGTTTTACACAGGCTTAGCTTACAGCCTGAGCTGATTAAAGTGGGCATGGACATTTGATCCAAGGTGAGGCAATCCTGGGGACTAACCCTAAGAAAGGAGAATCAGCGCCTCTCCAGTCATAGAAGAGTCAACACAGGAGGGAGAACCAGCACTTTGCTGTGGCTGTTCTTTGCATTGGGAGGGAAGAAATTGTAGGAGAAGAAAATAAAGGCTATATGAGAGATTTAGGGACATGAGAGGCAGAGACAAAAGGGAATCCAAGCAATATTTAAGTTTCTTGAGGCAGTTGTCACCAAGACCTGGATCACTCCTGCCTTTCATACAGCTATGAAAGAGATCCTGCAGCATGCATCCAATAAATTCCACGTTTGCCAAAGCTTGTAGAATATGATTTCCTTTTTTCATTTCAACCCAAAGCATGCTAAGTCACAAAAGCAGGTAAAATGGGAGAAAGTGTATTCCAGACAGAGAAGACAACAGACACCAGGGCTCAAAACAGACAAAAAGTTGACATCTTGAAAGAATCCTTCCAGATGAAGAGAGAAATCATCTAAGCTGAGACAAGGTTGGAGGAGTTGGAATCCTGGGGGGCCTTATGGACCATCTACAGAGTCTGGGATATAGCCTATGAGAAATATTCATATCATTCCTCCTGAATCAGAAAAGGAAACAAACACAAAAGGCAATTCCATGACTGAAAAACATGTTCCTCCTAGGTAGTTTAAAATACTTTCAGCTAACAGTTNCCAGATGAAGAGAGAAATCATCTAAGCTGAGACAAGTTTGGAGGAGCTGGAATCCTGGGGGGCCTTATGGACCATCTACAGAGTCTGGGATATAGCCTATGAGAAATATTCATACCGTTCCTCCTGAATCAGAAAAGGAAACAAACACAAAAGGCAATTCCATGACTGAAAAACATGTTCCTCCTAGGTAGATTTAAATACTTTCAGCTAACAGTTTTGAGCACCTATTATATGCCAGGTGCTGCAGAAGTGCAGCAGGACAGTCAGGGGAAGGATAAGTGTGGAAGGATGAGAGTTTGACTTCCCTGAGAACATTGATATATATACATATATACAACACTTTGCTATACACCTGAAGCTAACACAGTACTGTAAATTATCTATACTTCAATTTTTTTAATGGTTAAAAAAGAAATTTAAAGAATTTTAAAGTACATTTTTCAATAATTTTGAAGCAATAAAACATTTGTAAAGATTGTGATTAATAACCTTAAAGCTATGATTCTCAAAATGCCATCTCCCACTCCCCAGGGACGTTCAGCAATGTCTGGATACATTTTTCATTGTCAGGCCTGGGGTAGGGGAACTGCTTGTATGGAATAGATTGAGATTAGGGATGCTGCTAAAATCCTGCAGTGTAGAAGACAGGCTGCCCACAACAAAGAATAACCCACCTTCAAGTCTATTTTTATGTAGAGTTCTGAGTCAATAGTGTCAGGGTTGAGAAACCCTGCCTTTCAGTAAGCAAGGTGATAGCAAAGCTATTATACATGAAGTAGCCAAAAAGTGGAGATTTCATTCAGGCTTGTTCTATCAGGTGTTAAAATTTGCCTATGCCTCGGGAACACTGAAGCAGGCCATCTGTTGCATTCTAGAAACTTACTAATAGGGGTCATAGGACAGAAAGTTATGAAAATGAATAGATAACAATCAATCCTAAGATACCAATAAACATATGATCATGTAAAACAATGAAGTGACTATCTGATGTGAGAGTTGAATCATAAGAAAGTCTGGGTGCCAAAGAATGATGTTTTCAAACTGTGATGCTGGAGAAGACTTTTGAGAGTTCTTTGAACTGCAAGGAGATCAAGTCAGTCAATCCTAAGGGAAACCAATTTGGACCTGAATATCCACTGAAAGGACTGATGCTGAAGCTGAAACTCTAATACTTGACCTCCTGATGGGAAAAGCCAACTCATTGGAAAAGACCCTGATGTTGGGAAAGATTGAGGGCAGGAGGAGAAAGGAGTGACAGAGGATGAAATGGCTGGATGGCATCACTGACTCAATGGATATGAATTTGAGCAAATTCCAGGAGATAGTGAAGGACCGGGAAGCCTGGTGTGCTGCAATCCATGGGGTCGCAAAGAGTCAGACACAACTGAGAGACTGAACAACAACAATCTAACCCAGACTAGGGGATCAGGTAACACTTTCTAGGGGAAATATGTCTTAATAGCCACCTGAGAAGATAAAAGCAGGAGCAGAATCAGTATCAGAAGAATGACAAGGGCTAAGCAAAGCAAAGTTGAAGTAGACAGTGGGGTAAAGATTGCATGTAGCAGGAGCCTGAAATATGAAGATCTAGTGCTGCCATCTATGGGGTCACAGAGTCGGACATGACTGAAGCGACTTAGCAGCAGCAGAGCTCTAAGAGTGCGTGGATGTCCGTGGGGCTCAGGTCCTCGGGAAATCTGAGGCAGAAAACCGAGGAGGGGCAAGGCTAGCCAACAGAATGGTGAAGGGTAAGTCCTTGCTGTCCTCAGAGGGGCAGGAACTCAAACTGAAAGCAATGTAGCCACAGTGTGTGTGCGCGCATGCTCAGTCATGTCTGACTCTTTTGTCTCCCCATGGACTGTAGCCTGCCAGGCTCCTTTGTCCACGGAATTTTCCAGGCAAGAATACTGGAGTGGGTTGCCAGTTCCTATTCCAGAGGATCTTCCCAATCCAGGGAGCAAACTTGCATCTCTTGAATCTTCTGCATTGGCAGGTGGGCTTTTTGGCATTGTTTTTTCTTTTCTTTTCTTTTCTTTTTTACCACTAGTACCACTTGGGAAGCCCTAATGTAGCAGCAGTCCATCTAAAAAAGCAGAGTTGTGACTTGGTATACTGTGAAGCAAGAAGCAGTGGCATTTTGAGGTTAATTCTGACTTAATATGCTTCAAGTCTATTTTTATGTATGTGCCTGAAGTGCCTGAGTTCTGTATTTCACTGTGCCTGTATATTGACAGTGTGATAAATCAGGGATAATGTTATTTGGCATGTTTCACAACCAGTCAGTTTGACTGACACAAGGAATCAACCTTACATATTTTAAAACCTCTTAAATTTACTTGGGTCATAAGGCTGGATATATGAAACATTCACCTCCATTTTTGTTCCTTGACAAACATTTCTTTAATTTTATATACATGTTAGTCTGCAACAGATAACCTTCACCCAGAGAACAGACAGTAGGCTGCACAGATTCTGTAACTAGTGGTAGTTTAGCTGCTAAGTCATGTCCAACTCTTGTGATCCCATGGACTGTAGCCTGCCCGGCTCCTTTGTCCATGAGATTTTCCAGGCAAGNACAGATAACCTTCACCCAGAGAACAGACAGTAGGCTGCACAGATTCTGTAACTAGTGGTAGTTTAGCTGCTAAGTCATGTCCAACTCTTGTGATCCCATGGACTGTAGCCTGCCCGGCTCCTTTGTCCATGAGATTTTCCAGGCAAGAATACTGGAATGGGTTGCCATTTCCTTCTCCAGGGGATCTTCTCAACCCAGGAATTGAACCCAGGTCTCCTGCATTGCAGGGAGATTCTTTCCCAACTGAGCTACAAGGGAACCCCAACATATACCTCTCAACCAGAGAACAGACAGTAAGCCACACAGATTCTGTAACTAGAAGACTTACTAAAGACAGTGGTTGAGAAATGAAAGAACAAATAAGCCTACTGAAAAATCTCAGGTAGAGAGCAAAACAATCTGATACCAGCTGCCACTGAATTATCTATATTTATAAGGTAACTCCCAACATAGCTTGTTGTCTTCAGTAGTTATTATACATCAGAAATTTTTTAAGCTTTTTTCTTTCATTAAAGGTCTTTTATTCTTTGAAATAATCTAGATCTCCAGCTAAACAAAAAAGCTACTCTTTTCCTGACCAACTTCCTAGTAAAGGAACAAAGGAAAACAATAATCTGTTTCTTTTCTGAGTTGCTCAGTCATGTCCAACTCTGCAACTCCATGGACTGTACTGTCTGAACCAGTTTTAATTCAGTTTCTCTTCTGAGACTGGAACAGTGAGGATGGTGTTACACAGATAGATACTTCAGAGACCGGGAACAGAAGGCATGAGGGAAATTTAGAGTTAAAGTAAGGTCAAGGCCAGGGCCAGAGGCCAATAATTATAGAGGTGCTAGAAATCAAGGCTAAGTAAGGTCAATCATCAGCAGGAGAGTCAAGATCCTACTTACAAAAAGAGTCTTATACTGGCACAAAGCATCTTCAATTTAATTCAACAGACTGATGGAGTGCCTAATCCTCCCAGGGCCCTAAGCATATCCATGCCTCCAGCTGGAGCAAGGGTCAGCCTGAGCTAGATGTCAGGCCACAGACTGCTTGTACAGAACGTGCTGTGCTGTGCTGTGCTTAGTCATTCATTCGTGTCCACCTTTTGGTGAGACACAGTATAAATGTGGTCCATGAGAACTGTGTATAATCACAAGTAGTGTCCAAGCACAGCGAGAATAGACCTGGCAAAAGAGTTGCATTAGATTATAACAAAAGTTCTCTCCCTTTATTCTAAATTTAAATAATCAACATAGGACTTTTCTTCCCAAAAGAAAGGTATTTTGGAAGAACCTTTCTCAAGCCAGCATACTTCTTAAGGCTGGGGCTAATTAAAAAAGTAAAAGTTTAAAAGCTGACTGATTGTATGTGCGCCCATGAGGTTTTCCAGGCAAGAATACTGGAGTGGGTCACCATGTCCTTCTCTAGGGGATCTCTTGACTCAGGGATCAAACCCATGTCTCTTGCATCTCCTGCACTGGCAGGCGGATTTTTTACCACTGTGAAAAGCCAGCTGATAATAGGGTATCCAAATTGGTCAAGAGAGGTAATGGACAAATAGAGCCCAGATAAACCAAGTTATATTTCAGTTTCTTACCCTCAACTAAAATACTAGTCAATGCCAGAAAAAGCTTAAGATTTAAGAAAATGACCATGGGGTTTTAATGGCACAGTCTTCATAGGTAAGTTTTGTTTCTGTTTTAGCTCATGATTTAAAGGTGTATTGAAAATAATTACACTTAACACTAGATTATGAATTTCCTCAGCCATCTACAAAAGCACACAGGGACAAAAGATATATAGTAGAGAAAAAAAACACCATCTGATTCATTCAACCAAAGAGCTTTTCCCACATGGAGAAACTTGCTGTTTATTTTGGGAGGGGGTGGGGGTCAAATGCAATGGCATCCCACTCCAGTACTCTTGCCTGGAAAATCCCATGGATGGAGGAGGCTGGTAGGCTGCAGTCCACGGGGTCGTGAAGAGTCAGACACGACTGAGCGACTTCACTTTCACTTTTCACTTTCATACATTGGAGAAGGAAATGGCAANGGACTTTTAGACTCTGTGGGAGAGGGAGGGGTGGGGATGATTTGGGAGAATGGCATTGAAACATGTATACTATCATGTAAGAAACGAATCGCCAGTCTATGTTTGATACAGGATACAGGATGCTTGGGGCTGGTGCATGGGGATGATCCAGAGAGATGATATGGGGTGGAAGGTGGGAGAGGGGTTCAGGATTGGGAACTCATGTACACCCGTGGCTGATTCATATCAGTGTATGGCAAAACCAATACAGTATTGTAAAGCAAAATAAAGTAAAAATTAAAATTTAAAAAAAAGCACATGAGAAAGAAGACAGCAATATGAAAACTTATTTCAGAAAAATTTTTTCTGTCTGTAACTACAAGTCTAAGCTCCCTGAGTCAGATAAATTATTTCCTAAATTACTCTACATCATTTTTTCCATAAAACAAAGTTCAGTTCAGTTCACTCAGTTGTGTCTGACTCTTTGCAACCCCATGGACCAGGCTTCCCTGTTCATTACCAATTCCCAGAGCTAACTCAACTCATGTCCATCGAATCAGTGATGCCATCAAACCATCTCACTCTCTGTTGGCCCCTTCTCCTGTCACCTTCAATTTCTCCCAGCATCAGGGTCTATTCTAGTGAGTCAGTTCTTTGCATCATGTGGCCAAGTACTGGAGTTTCAGCTTCAACATCAGTCCTTCCAGTGAATATTCAGGAATGATTTCCTTTAGAATAGACAGGTTGGATCTCCTTGCAGTCCAAGGGACTCTCAAGTCTTCTCCAACACCACAGTTCAGAAGCACCAATTCTTCGACACTCAGCTTTCTTTATGGTCCAACTCTCACATCCATACATGACTACTGGAAGACCCATAGCTTTGACTAGGTGGACCTTTGTTGGCAAAGTAATGTCTCTGCTTTTTAATATGCTGTCTAGGTTGGTCATAGCTTTTCTTCCAAGGAGCAAGTGTCTTTTAATTTCATGGCTGCAGTCACCACCTGCAGTGATTTTGAGCCCAAGAAAATAAAGTCTTTCACTGTTTCCCCATCTATTTGCCATGAAGTGACTAGACCAGATGCCATGATCTTAGTTTTCTGACTGTTCAGTTTTAAGCCAAGATTCCCTTGTGGCTCAGATGGNGAGCCCAGGAAAATAAAGTCTTTCACTGTTTCCCCATCTATTTGCCATGAAGTGACTAGACCAGATGCCATGATCTTAGTTTTCTGTCTGTTCAGTTTAAAGCCAAGATTCCCTTGTGGCTCAGATGGTAGAGTCTGCCTGCAATGTGGGAGACCCAAGTTCAGTTCCTGGGTTGGGATGATCCCCTGGAGAAGGAAATGACAACCCACTCCAATATTCTTGTCTGGGAAATCCCATGGACAGAAGAGCCTGACAAGCTATAGTCCATGGTTTCACAAAGAGTCATACACAACTGAGCGACTTCACTTTCACTTTTGCTTTCCATAAGGGTCATGTCATTTGCATATCTGAGGTTATTGGTATTTCTCCCAGCAATCTTGATTCCAGCTTGTGCTTCATCCAAAACACAGATAGGTTACAGAAATTCCCCATTATCCATGATTTTACTTTCTATTGGTTTCCAAAATCAGTAAGTAGAATATTCCAGATATAAACAAGTCATAAATTCTAAACTGCCTGTCATGCTCAGTAGCATGACGAAATCTCACAATGTCCTGCTCAGACCTGCCTGAATATAAATATTTGCTTTGTCCAGTATATGTATTCTGACTGTAAATCAACATTATCAGATCAGCTATCAGGGGATCACAGTACTTGTGTTCAGATCATCTTTGTTTNGCATGACGAAATCTCACAACGTCCTGCTCAGACCTGCCTGAATATAAATATTTGCTTTGTCCAGTATATGTATTCTGACTGTAAATCAACATTATCAGATCAGCTATCAGGGTATCACAGTACTTGTGTTCAGATCATCTTTGTTTTACTTAATAACAGTTCCAAAGCACCAGAGTAGTGATGCTGCAATTCAGAGATACCAAAGAGAAGCTGTAGAGTGCTTCCTACTAATGAAAAGGTAGAAGTTCTTGACTTAATAAGAAAAAAAAAATTATGTACCTATGCTGTTAAGATCTATGGAAGGAATGAATCTTCCATTGGTGAAATTCAGAAGGAGGAAAAAAATTCACTCTAGCTCTGCTATCACACCTCAAA
Source organism: Raphicerus campestris (assembly GCA_006410735.1). Taxonomy (NCBI): domain Eukaryota; kingdom Metazoa; phylum Chordata; class Mammalia; order Artiodactyla; family Bovidae; genus Raphicerus; species Raphicerus campestris. The sequence goes on along the minus strand of SJYW01014848.1, from coordinate 24,972 downwards.
CTGCAAAAGTGAAGGCCACAGTACGTAAGTGCTTGGATAAGATGGAAAAGGCATTACATTTGTACATTAATTTTCATCACAGTATTTGCTATAATTGTTTTCTTTTATCATTAGTTATTATTTTAATCTCTTACTGTGCATCATGTATAAATTTAACTTTATCATAGGTGTGTATGCATAAGAAAAGATAAAATATATATATACAGTTTGGTACTACCCTTGGTTTCATGCATCTGCTTGGGGTCTTAGAATGTATCCCCCATGGATTAGAGGGGGTTATTAGGAAGCAGTTGAACTCTAGATATTGGGGAAATTGTTATTTAGGAAAATCCAGAATTGCAGAAAAAGCAACATAAAGACTTTAGAAAACTGTATTTCTCATTTTATTCTGCTTGAAATAGTCTAGAATTAGAGTAATCTGTAAAATACAGAAGTAACTGAAGAGTTGACTCATTGGAAAAGACTTTGATGCTGGGAGGGATTGGGGGCAGGAGGAAAAGGGGATGACAGAGGATGAGATGGCTGGATGGCATCACTGACTCAATGGACATGAATCTGAGTGAACTCCGGGAGTTGGTGATGGACAGGGAGGCCTGGCATGCTGCGATTCATGGGGTCACAGTCAAACACGACTAAGCGACTGAACTGAACTGAACTCCAAGGATCATAAAGGTAAGCCTGTTTTTGAAGATGAATTGAGAAATTAGCAGATGTTAATTCTAAGGAAAAGAGGACTAAAAGATGCGNCACAGTCAAACACGACTAAGTGACTGAACTGAACTGAACTCCAAGGATCATAAAGGTAAGCCTGTTTTTGAAGATGAATTGAGAAATTAGCAGATGTTAATTCTAAGGAAAAGAGGACTAAAAGATGCGTGCCTGAAAATATTGAAAGGATCATTACACAGAAGGAATAGTCATGTGATGCCTTGTTATCTGTTTTCAACTGGTTGCAATTATGCAAATATTATTACTTCTAATTACGGAAGTAGATTCATATAAACACAGATGAACAAATATAAAATATATACAGACATGAGAAAATTTTTCAAACAAGTTGAAATGATTTGATATTTCAAAAAATGAAACTGCTGATTGTGGCAAAACATTAACAAAGCTGAAGACTGGTCAGGAGTACTGCAATGAGTTGGCCAAAAAGTTCAGTTGGGAAAGCGAAATGAACTTTCTGGCCAACCAGAGAGAACAGTCATGCTCTGATTAATGCTTACAGTATATGACCTCCAAGAATTTTTCACTTCTGAAATTTTAAGTTAATTGGTTAACATGGAAAGAGCAAATGTTCAGCATTAATAATAACACTGGAAAAATAATACATACTTGGCTAACAAGAGGTCGTTCTAGAAGCACTTAATTTATGTAGAGATGTAGATTATGGGGGGCAGATGATGCTTTTAGAGATCAGAGTTTTTATAAACCAGTGCCTTCTCATTATTCATTGAATAATTTCTTCCCTAGAAAAGCCCCATGACTTCATGAGAATTCTACTTTAAATTAATTCTACATTTCAGCCAATAAAGAATTACTTCAGCCTTGAACTTCAGAATGGCATGGAGTGGCAGGCATCTCCTGCTTGAAAAAGATTCTTATTTAAGTGGTTTCCTGAGAAATATTTCAAGGCATTTTCAGTAAGACTGAAATCTGGTCAAGTGGTGTTTCAGTGTTGCTATATTCAGAACTGAATCATATATATGGAGTCATTTGTCAAAATAGAAGGACAAGTTTGCTTTATTTTTATAGTAAGACAAAAGAAAGTAGCATTTTCTACATATTTTCTACCCACTGTTATTTCTTTGGGATACAAAATTTATATTACTGAGACTGAAGTCATTTTGATATAGGTTAAAATGAATCATTTTTATAGAACTAGGTTTTAAAGCTCATTACACCCAAAGATTTCCATTATGATCTAATTTGAAATGAAAGTAAACAGAAATAATAATTTTATTATTCTAAAATAAGAAGTCACTGTGCTTCAATAAAATATCACAAAACACAGTTATAGAGAAGTAACAAACTGGCTAAAAGGCAGAACTCACGAACAATTATCAGCCGTGTGAGAACCTATTATCAGTTCATAGAAAATCATCCTTGTCTGTGAGGGATAGCTTGTTGTTTTCTCATACCTAGGTGATATACTGTTCCTGCCTTAAAAACACTCCACAGAGCAACTTTATCTGGAGTATTACAAAACTTAGAAGATATACAGTGTATATTTATATATTTACATATGGACTATCCAAAATTCAAGGAAAGCCACCATTATGTTGAACTTAGGACCAAGTACAGAAATCGTGTGTAAGTCAAAAGGAATTAAGAATGAGGAAGTAATCTACTTGAAGTGGTAGCTGGTGGTGCCTGGGTAAACAGTAGAGGATAAACAGAAATTTCATAAATAGAAAAAAGTCAAATGATAAACTGAGAAAACAATTAGTTGAGCTGACACTGTAAATCTTGGGCGCATAAGATAGCTGCCGCCTGATCGAGTCCTCAGCAGTTGTAGCACTGACAAAAATACAAGANCCACCATTATGTTGAACTTAGGACCAAGTACAGAAATCATGTGTAAGTCAAAAGGAATTAAGAATGATGAAGTAATCTACTTGAAGTGGTAGCTGGTGGTGCCTGGGTAAACAGTAGAGGATAAACAGAAATTTCATAAATCGAAAAAAGTCAAATGATAAACTGAGAAAACAATTAGTTGAGCTGACACTGTAAATCTTGGGCTCATAAGATAGCTGCCGCCTGATCGAGTCCTCAGCAGTTGTAGCACTGACAAAAATACAAGAGTATCTTTACTGTGACACAGGCCATTCAGTGAGACTTGCTGTTGCTGTTAAGTCACTTCAGTCGTGTCCCACCAGGCTTCCCCATCCCTGGGAGTCTCCAGGCAAGAACACTGGAGTGGGTTGCCATCGCCTTCTCCAAGGCATGAAAGTGAAAAGTGAAAGTGAAGTCGCTCAGTCATGTCTGACTCTTTGCGACCCCATGGACCGCAGCCCACCAGGCTCCTCTGTCCATGGGATTTTCTAGGCAAGAGTACTGGAGCGGGGTGCCATTGTCTTCTCTGTGAGACTTACTAAAGTGTAAATATATTCAAATTTTTATTTACAGTTTTCTTAACACTTTTTACCTAGGTTCCCTTGTTTACTCTGTGACACTATCTCTTAGTGAAAAAAAGCATATGGAGATTCCAAATATGCTCAAGAGCTTAGGCACTCCCAGATTCTAGCTCCCAATATCCCAAGCCCCACATTTCTCATCACCTTGTAGAGTCAGGACAACTGACATAGAGACTTCGAAATATCACATCATGAAGCACTGTGCCTCCATGATCAATCTTTGATTTATCAATAAGAATAGGATCTTTAGCACAAAAATTGTCCCTGTGAGGATTTGATGTAAGAGAAGCCATATATGAGACATTAAAAAAAAAAAATCCCCTCAACAAGGACTTACGGTATAGCATAGGGAACTGTACTCAATATCTTGTAAAAACCCATGATAGAAAAGACTCTGAAAAAGAATACACACACACACAGACATAATTGAATCACTCTGGTATACGCCTAAAACTAACACAACATTGTAAATCAAGTGTACTTCAGCTTTTAAAAATCCCCTCAAGGGAGTATCCTTTGGGGAAGAAACTACCGATTTTCCAAAGAGAGTATCTCAGTACTTGGAAATACAACCTTATTATTGAAGTTTCCCAGTGTGTCCAGAGGCTCAAGCAATCATTTGCTAACTCTATAAAGCACTTTGCTGCTAGCACTCACATAAACAATCCATAAAATAAGGTTCTATAAAAATATAAAACATCCAACATACCAACATACCTTGTGGAAAGATTCCAGGATGTTCCTATTAATAAAATAGATATAAAGTTGCCTAAACACATTTTGAAACAGGAAAAGTTACAGTGTTAACTGCTCAGTTGTGTCTGACTCTTTGCAACCCCACTGACTGTCTGTTCTCAACCCCATTCTCTGTCGTGGAATTCTCTAGGCAAGAATACTGGAGAAGGTAGCCATTCCCTTTTTCTGGATATATTCCCAACCTAGGGATAGAACGAGGTCTCTTGCATTGCAGAGTAGTTACCATCTGAACCACCAGGGAAACCCATTTCCTAAGATCATAATTCCTTCACTAACATACAATAGAATGGTTGTGCTCAAATAATCAGAGAATTCATTGTATTAAAAAAAAGTTTTCATTCTACTTTGAGGACATTAAAAGTAATATCAACCTATACTTTGAAATAAATATATTCAGAGTCCAGATTAAAAGTCCAGATTCTCTTAGAAAAATGAAACTTTACCTAAGCAACAACAAAGTCAGCCTTGAAAACTGGCAACTCCAGTACTGACCAATACTAATACAAAATCCCAGAGTATCTTCACAGGTAGTGTCATTGCAGGCCTAATATACTAGATGAATAGACTTTTTTTCCTATGCTTATTAACATGGTGTAATTATTGTGGTTTGACATTTGACATTCTGTAGCATATTTTCATCCAAGTTTTCAGAAATTGTTCTCAATTTTTCTTTTTATTAAAAAATATACATATTTGGTTTCAATAGCTTTTTCTAAATGGTTAGATTCAAGTTCAGAAATACCTCTGAAAGATGAATGGGATTCATTCTAGTACTTATACCAAGGTAATATTCTTGGTAGTAATTCTACCAGGAATTTTCATTAATGATACAATTTCTTAAAAGTTTGACTTAGGTGAGAATTCTGTACTCTGATAAAATAAGATCACAAGTCCAAAACAAATTCAAGTCAGAAATCTCTAAAGGATATCTGGTTATAAATCTTTCTGTGATATCCACGTTGACTTGATTAGAGCTACTATCTTTGTTTATGTAACTTGAATCTTATTCCACTTAAAAACTTGATTTGTGGTTAAATGAGATATGTAACCTAAGACAACTGCCTGGCCCAAGGCCGCTCTGAGAATGACAGTCACATTTTAGAAAGGTGTTTCATTTCCTTCAGGCAAACACAAAGAAATTTCACCAGCTGTTAAGTTACAGTGGTCAAAATTCTGCAGTTTCAAAATCCAAGCTGTTAGTCTAGAAAAACTAAAGACTTGAATTTTATCTCCCAGAAGTATTTCATCAAATAAGTCACATTGTGATCACAGTTTGCAGTCCTACCTTCTTTCTTACTTCCCACACAGATTCCTCATCCTTCTCTGAGGCCTGTGTCAGCCCTGACACATTTCCTCCCATTACAAATCCTTCACTCATTCATTACACATCCTCTGTCTCCAGCTTTCACCAACCTTCTCAGGCTGACACATATTTATGCATTTTCTAGTAATTTTAAGTTTTCTTTAGCACTCAGATGGGCTTGTCTCTATCATTTCTTCTGCTGTTTATATACCTGTGCACATGCTTTGTCTTTGTCTATGAATAGGTAAGATTTTATTAAATACTCATTGTGTTCAGATTTTCATTAGATAAATGTGTTTTTCTTTTAGTTGATGAGTTCCTTGAGAGCACAAAGATCTAATGCATTTGATAGTCTCTTGGTGACTAAATAGTATCTGGCATGTAATAAATGCACAACACATATTTGTTGAATGAATAAATGATATATAAATTATTGGGAAACTAAGTGGAAAGAAAAAAATCAACGGGAATTTGATATTATTTCTGAAAGTAACTTGTCTTCAATATTTGATACATATAAATACTTTGAAAAACTATAATATGTAAAGTGCTTAAGAAAAATGTTAGGACGCACGTATTCCCATGTCAACATAATTGACCTAAAAAGACTGAAATTTCTTCATTTTTTAAATGAATTCATTTACAAAGTTTATTTAACATAAATTTTAAGAATATATATATTGCAAAGAAAGAAAGTGCTTTATCTATCTTTGACCCAAATGTCCCCAAGGCATGAGCACTGTAGAGGAGTATTTGCTACAGTGTTTCATAGCTTTAGAATAGCATATCTTTGTTAGNTATTCCCAACCTAGGGATAGAACGAGGTCTCTTGCATTGCAGAGTAGTTACCATCTGAACCACCAGGGAAACCCATTTCCTAAGATCATAATTCCTTCACTAACATACAATAGAATGGTTGTGTTCAAATAATCAGAGAATTCATTGTATTAAAAAAAAGTTTTCATTCCACTTTGAGGACATTAAAAGTAATATCAACCTATACTTTGAAATAAATATATTCAGAGTCCAGATTAAAAGTCCAGATTCTCTTAGAAAAATGAAACTTTACCTAAGCAACAACAAAGTCAGCCTTGAAAACTGGCAACTCCAGTACTGACCAATACTAATACAAAATCCCAGAGTATCTTCACAGGTAGTGTCATTGCAGGCCTAATATACTAGATGAATAGACTTTTTTTCCTATGCTTATTAACATGGTGTAATTATTGTGGTTTGACATTTGACATTCTGTAGCATATTTTCATCCAAGTTTTCAGAAATTGTTCTCAATTTTTCTTTTTATTAAAAAATATACATATTTGGTTTCAATAGCTTTTTCTAAATGGTTAGATTCAAGTTCAGAAATACCTCTGAAAGATGAATGGGATTCATTCTAGTACTTATACCAAGGTAATATTCTTGGTAGTAATTCTACCAGGAATTTTCATTAATGATACAATTTCTTAAAAGTTTGACTTAGGTGAGAATTCTGTACTCTGATAAAATAAGATCACAAGTCCAAAACAAATTCAAGTCAGAAATCTCTAAAGGATAACTGGTTATAAATCTTTCTGTGATATCCACGTTGACTTGATTAGAGCTACTATCTTTGTTTATGTAACTTGAATCTTATTCCACTTAAAAACTTGATTTGTGGTTAAATGAGATATGTAACCTAAGACAACTGCCTGGCCCAAGGCCGCTCTGAGAATGACAGTCACATTTTAGAAAGGTGTTTCATTTCCTTCAGGCAAACACAAAGAAATTTCACCAGCTGTTAAGTTACAGTGGTCAAAATTCTGCAGTTTCAAAATCCAAGCTGTTAGTCTAGAAAAACTAAAGACTTGAATTTTATCTCCCAGAGGTATTTCATCAAATAAGTCACATTGTGATCACAGTTTGCAGTCCTAACTTCCTTCTTACTTCCCACACAGATTCCTCATCCTTCTCTGAGGCCTGTGTCAGCCCTGACACATTTCCTCCCATTACAAATCCTTCACTCATTCATTACACATCCTCTGTCTCCAGCTTTCACCAACCTTCTCAGGCTGACACATATTTATGCATTTTCTAGTAATTTTAAGTTTTCTTTAGCACTCAGATGGGCTTGTCTCTATCATTTCTTCTGCTGTTTATATACCTGTGCACATGCTTTGTCTTTGTCTATGAATAGGTAAGATTTTATTAAATACTCATTGTGTTCAGATTTTCATTAGATAAATGTGTTTTTCTTTTAGTTGATGAGTTCCTTGAGAGCACAAAGATCTAATGCATTTGATAGTCTCTTGGTGACTAAATAGTATCTGGCATGTAATAAATGCACAACACATATTTGTTGAATGAATAAATGATATATAAATTATTGGGAAACTAAGTGGAAAGAAAAAAATCAACGGGAATTTGATATTATTTCTGAAAGTAACTTGTCTTCAATATTTGATACATATAAATACTTTGAAAAACTATAATATGTAAAGTGCTTAAGAAAAATGTTAGGACGCACGTATTCCCATGGCAACATAATTGACCTAAAAAGACTGAAATTTCTTCATTTTTTAAATGAATTCATTTACAAAGTTTATTTAACATAAATTTTAAGAATATATATATTGCAAAGAAAGAAAGTGCTTTATCTGTCTTTGACCCAAATGTCCCCAAGGCATGAGCACTGTAGAGGAGTATTTGCTACAGTGTTTCATAGCTTTAGAATAGCATATCTTTGTTAGGAAACAAACACAAGAGTGGTTTTACTTAAGTGACATCTATTTTGAGACAAGACATTTGCAGAGTTAGGAAATAACACATAAGCCATAGCTACTACACAAACACAAATAGCCTAATAATTTATTAAAATGGCATGCTAACATGTTTTTGCCCTGAATCCTCTATTAGTGTGGCTGTCACTTTTATCTATAGCTGATTTTCACTTCTTTTTATAGCTCTAATGTTTCAAGTCAGGAAAAAACTTATTGATTTTCTCAGCATTAACCTTCCAGTGAACTAGTTATAACTTTACAATATATTATCAAGCAGATCTTTTTTTTTCCCTAACAGGTAACACTCAGTTTCCTCTAAACACTCCTATAGATGCACATTTGCAAAAGCATTTTAATTTCATGTATGGGGTTGATTATTATATACATCATATTTCAAAATAGCAAGAAAATGTTTCCTTTATGACTCACACTTTAGTTACTTCCCAAGAAACGTCTTTCAAAACTATCAATATTTATAAAAGCATTATCAGTTAAAAATTAAAAGTTTTGTATATAGTAGAAAGTATAATGAGTTATGGCACTTCAAAAGAAATTTCATATGCATTATCATTTTTTTTTACCTCTATACAAATCCAGTGTAGGAAAATGAACACCTATCACTCCTATTTTAAGATACCCTAATATCTCCAGGTTAATGTATTTCACCCAAGGGTATTCAGCTCAAACCCTAAATTCTCCTGACTCCAAATCTTCTTCTTTTTTCACCACTCTGCAAAGTAGCTTAGGCACCATTTCAAATTAGTTTTACAGTTTGCATATCCTACAGATGCAGTCTTCTCTCATATCCACTGTGAACTTATAAACAATTTATTTGGGGAATTAGACATGTTCATCATGAGTAATCAGCTAACTAGTCATTTTGTTTGGTAATTTAATATCCAATCTTGTGTCCTATTGATTTTATTTTATTAACATCCAAATATCATGACCAGACTTGATTTAGTAAGTAAATGACTTCCTGTTATACAGACAGCCAGTACATTAGTGATACACAAATGGAACTCACAATATGAAAAAATAGAGACTATAGTGAAATTGCTCAGTTGTGTCCAACTCTTTGTGACCCCATGGACCCTACCCCATGGACCCTATCAGGCTCCTCTGTCCATGGAATTTTCCAGGCCAGAGTACTGGAGTGGGTTGCTATTTCCTTCTCCAAGGGATCTTCCCAACACAGGGATCAAACCCAGGTCTCCCACATTGCAGGCAGATGCTTTACCATCTGAGCCACAGGGGAAGCCCAGTAGAGACTACAGGAGATATTAAACATATTTTCTAGTGACTTGATAACTTGTGTTATTATAAAATTATAGAAAAGTATGATTTGGTAATTTGATAAGGAAGGTATTCACAGAAGTCTATTGTGACTGAAAAAAATTTTTAACATTTCAATAAGCCATCATCTATTTGTTATGATACTGTGAAAAAATACAAATAAAACAAACTGTAAGATATAGAAAGAGCTTTTTCCTCAAATATTTTTTCATATGAACTCACAAATATATAGATTACTGATCTAGTAGGTTATATTAGCTTCTCCAAGTCCTTATATCAAATGCTACTAGGAATTTTTACAATGATTAATGAGAGGAAAAGAATATTACTATGAAACAGAAATCATAGGAATGAAAATTGATTAATTCTGGGTCATGCACTTGCAACGAGAGTAACATCATCCCACAGGAGTGTGAAAATTGCTTCATGGAAAAAACTATGGAAAACTCTTACCTTCTTTATCTACAAAAATCACAGCTACATATACAGCACATAAATATATACAAAATTTCATGGGGTGAGAATCACTTAGAAAAAAAATCTAAAAATCTCCTTACAGAGCAAAAGTAGAAAAAGAGTTGAAAAACACTGCTCTAGGTAAATAAGCATTACCAAATTCTTCAGTAAGTTAAAAAAAAAATTTCAAAACTCCTTAGACATCATTTAATTGTTGCTAGGTGATCACAGTCATAGGAATACATTATAGAAATTCCCCAAAGTGAGTTATGAAATGCTTGTTGATAACTGTGAAGTGTCTAATATATACACCTGGAAATAACTGAATATTTTTAAATTAGTGAATGGTTCACAGTCAAAAGATAACAAATGTTTCATAATTTTCATCTTTTTTTAAGCATATAACTATGCAATAATGATATAACTTCATTCAGTGAGTATCAAAACCACCAACAACAGAAAACTATACCCACCTAAAACAGTAAGGTTCACTCTTCTCTTAGCAGACTTGCTTTGAGTTTACTACAAAAACAAAAAATTCCTGAAAGCAGGGAAAGAAGCTACAATAAAAAAATATTTCTTCATAGCCCAAATAAATAATAAATATGAAAGCATACTAGAAATAATATGTAGGATTACTTCATCTGTTTTAACTTTAAATATTCAGAATTTCCCTAATTCTGTACCTCTAAGTATAAAGGTAGTATGCCTCCAACACTGAATATTCAATGGAAGGATTGATGCTAAAGCTAAAACTCCAATAATTTGGTCACCTGATGAGAACCAACTCATTGGAAAAGACCCTGATGCTAGGAAAGATTGAAGGCAAAAGGAGAAAGGGGTGACAAAGGACGAGATAGTTATATGGCATCATCAACTCAATGGACATGAATTTGCACAAACTCCAGGAGACAGTGAAAGATAGGGAAGCCTGGCACGCTGCAGTCCATGGGGTCACAAAGAGTCAGAAATGACTTAGCAACTGACAAACAATAGCTCCAAGCACATCATAAACTGAAAGCAAAATTCAGTCTCTTAAAATAGAGGAAATATAGAGGGAAAGACTTCTTACATGTCATTTTAAACTATATTTTTGAAAGTCAATAATTAATTCTATAATACTACACCCACCACCATTGAAACAGGAAGAAAAGACTAAGAATATTTGCTATCACCATTAATTTCTCAAACCCTTTTATAGCTTCTGTTCAGTGTTTTGAAACATGAAATCTTTTAAAGAAAAGACCCTATTATAATTTCATTTATGCTACATACTCTTAGGAACAGGTGATGCCTGAATACTTGAATCCATCTTCATAGAGCTTTTGAAGCATTATGTTAATGCTCATAAAGCATTAACAAAAAAAATCACACAAATAATTCATTGAATACAATTATAATAAGAGATGTAAAGGAAACAAGGGGCCATGTGAGCAAATCACAGAGAAACTAGAAAGGTAAGGAAAGCTTTCTTGGGGAGATACTGGACATCAATGAAGGCTTGCAGTTTAGCTAGACAAATAAAGCAACAAAAATGTGAAAAGCACAAAGAGGAAAATGTGGCAAAAAAGAGCACAGGGCCTTCAAGAAAGTGCAAAAGAGAATACGTCTGGATCACACTGAGTTANTTCCCCAAAGTGAGTTATGAAATGCTTGTTGATAACTGTGAAGTGTCTAATATATACACCTGGAAATAACTGAATATTTTTAAATTAGTGAATGGTTCACAGTCAAAAGATAACAAATGTTTCATAATTTTCATCTTTTTTTAAGCATATAACTATGCAATAATGATATAACTTCATTCAGTGAGTATCAAAACCACCAACAACAGAAAACTATACCCACCTAAAACAGTAAGGTTCACTCTTCTCTTAGCAGACTTGCTTTGAGTTTACTACAAAAACAAAAAATTCCTGAAAGCAGGGAAAGAAGCTACAATAAAAAAATATTTCTTCATAGCCCAAATAAATAATAAATATGAAAGCATACTAGAAATAATATGTAGGATTACTTCATCTGTTTTAACTTTAAATATTCAGAATTTCCCTAATTCTATACCTCTAAGTATAATGGTAGTATGCCTCCAACACTGAATATTCAATGGAAGGATTGATGCTAAAGCTAAAACTCCAATAATTTGGTCACCTGATGAGAACCAACTCATTGGAAAAGACCCTGATGCTAGGAAAGATTGAAGGCAAAAGGAGAAAGGGGTGACAAAGGACGAGATAGTTATATGGCATCATCAACTCAATGGACATGAATTTGCACAAACTCCAGGAGACAGTGAAAGATAGGGAAGCCTGGCACGCTGCAGTCCATGGGGTCACAAAGAGTCAGAAATGACTTAGCAACTGACAAACAATAGCTCCAAGCACATCATAAACTGAAAGCAAAATTCAGTCTCTTAAAATAGAGGAAATATAGAGGGAAAGACTTCTTAACATGTCATTTTAAACTATATTTTTGAAAGTCAATAATTAATTCTAGAATACTACACCCACCACCATTGAAACAGGAAGAAAAGACTAAGAATACTTGCTATCACCATTAATTTCTCAAACCCTTTTATAGCTTCTGTTCAGTGTTTTGAAACATGAAATCTTTTAAAGAAAAGACCCTATTATAATTTCATTTATGCTACATACTCTTAGGAACAGGTGATGCCTGAATACTTGAATCCATCTTCATAGAGCTTTTGAAGCATTATGTTAATGCTCATAAAGCATTAACAAAAAAAATCACACAAATAATTCATTGAATACAATTATAATAAGAGATGTAAAGGAAACAAGGGGCCATGTGAGCAAATCACAGAGAAACTAGAAAGGTAAGGAAAGCTTTCTTGGGGAGATACTGGACATCAATGAAGGCTTGCAGTTTAGCTAGACAAATAAAGCAACAAAAATGTGAAAAGCACAAAGAGGAAAATGTGGCAAAAAAGAGCACAGGGCCTTCAAGAAAGTGCAAAAGAGAATACGTCTGGATCACACTGAGTTAGAGAAAGAAGAAGAAAAGAGACAAATGAGGGAGAGGTAAAACTAGCAACATTTATTAGAAACTCACTTTACCCACTGTGTGGAGAACTGACCAGAGTTTGGAAATTTGTAATGAGAAAGGAATTGCAATAGTTCAGAGAAGACAAAGACAATAGTATTCTACAAGCAGTGTGACAGCATCATTTAAAAAATATATACTGCTGTGTGACCCAGGGAACTTAAACTGGGCCTCTGTAACAATCTAGAGGGCTAAGGTGGGGAGGGAGGTGGGAGGGAGGTTCAAGAGAGAGGGGACACAGGTATACTATGGCTAATTCATGTTGATGTCTGGCAGAAACCAACACAATATTATAAAGCAATTATCCTTCAATTAAAAATAAACAAATTACACTATTAAGAAAATTACAAGATCTAAAAATAAAATTTATAGAATTCCTAATTTGTATATCCATATCCTTCAGGAAAGATGGAACTTAATCAAAGTAAAGATGAAGAAAGCTACAACTGAATGTGGAGGAAAATTTTGAAACCAGGAAAGAGATACGTGGAAATAAAAGAGAACCTAATAGATGCTTTCAAACTGTGGTAGTGGAGAAGACTCTTGAGAGTCCTTAGGACTGCAAGGAGATCCAACCATTCCATCCTAAAGGAAATCAGTCCTGAATATTCATTGGAAAGACTGATGCTGAGGCTGAAACTCCAAAATGTGGCCACCTCATGTGAAGAGTTGACTCATTGGAAAAGACTGATGCTGGGAGGGATTGGGGGCAGGAGGAGAAAGAGACGACAGAGGATGAGATGGCTGGATGGCATCACTGACTCGATGCACATGATTTGGGGTGAACTCCAGGAGTTGGTGATGGATAGGGAGGCCTGGCGTGCAAAGAGTCAGTCACAAAGAGTCAGACATGACTGAGCAACTGAACTGAACTGAACAAGATAACTAAGAGTGTAAGAAAACTAAGAAGAAAATGGCAAAATTTAAAACATTAATAGTGTTCTGATGGTGGGTGGAAATAATATATTTAAGTAGGAGGCAACAACAAAATTTTAGAACTGACATCAAACTCAAGAAGCCTAGAAGTGGAGAAGTATCAAAAGAATTAGAGACAGGAAGCTTCAGGTAGGTCTGGAAAGGATAAAGCATTGAGGGCTATAATTAGAAGCATTGATAAAAGCTGAGAAGCAATTAAATCTTTAATTACTTTTGATCATTCTATGTCACTAGGTAGCTGTCTTACCTGCCAACCAGGCAAAAGCTTGAAGATTTATTTGAGGGGGAGAAAGACAGAGGTGTTCTGTCTGGACTGGGCAACACAAGATGCAGCAGAAGTTGTAGGCGCCATCCTGAATGAACTACAGAATGTTGATATGAGATGCACCTCCTCACCCTTGGGCTTCCCTGATGGCTTAGAGGTTAAAGCATCTGCCTGGAATGCAGGAGACGGGTTCAAACCCTGGGTTGGGAAGACCCCCTGGAGAAGGAAAATGGCAACCCACTCCAGTACTCTTTCCTGGAGAGTCCCATGGAGGGAGGAGCCTGGTAGGCTACAGTCCATGGGGTCACAAAGAGTCGAACACAACTGAGCGACTTCACTACTACTACTTCTTCTTCTTCTTCTTCTTCTTCTTCTTCCTCACCCTACCTGCTTTCACCTGTCAATTCTGGCCAATCAGAAAGAAAACTCAAATAGACTAACACTGGAAGTTCTCCAGTAAAAGCTCTGTCACATCGTCTTGGGCTTTCAAGATAGCACCAGTGGTAAAGAACCCACCAGGAGAAGTAAGGGATGCGGTTCAACCCCTGGATTGGGAAGATCCCCTGGAGGAGGGCATGGAAACCCACTCCAGTGTTCTTGCCTGAAGAATCCCATGGACAGAGGAGCTTGGCAGGCTATAGTCCAAAGGATCACAAAGAGTAGGACATGACTGAAGTGACAGTATGCACATCATCTTGCTTTGAATCTCAAAGTCCACAAGCTCCACTAACTGACTCAGAACTTCCAGAGCAGTCTAGGATTATCAGCTATCTGAGGAAAGCTTCTATCATGGAAGACAGAAACTAAAAGAGCAAAGGAAAAAATCTAAGAGAAGAAAGAGACTTTGCAAGAAGAAATACTCATAAATGGAGCAGGAAGCTGGGGGCAGGTGGTGCAAGGCATGGGCATGAGAACATTCAGAAAACAAAAAATAGCATGCAAAAAAATTAAAAGTATAAAAGAAGGTGTAAGATTTTGCACAAGTTTGGGCAATAAAGGTGAAGAAGTCACCCAACTCTTCTTCAAAAAGAGCAAAAGAACACAAAGAATATAGAAAAATATTAGAAGACAAGTTCAGGAGGTCAAACAGCCAAACAATAGGAAATCCAAAAATTGAGCTAAGAGGAAAAAAGTGAAACTGCAGAGAGATAGGAGCATTACTTAAATACAAAGTGAAACTAAGATTATCTTTGAAAACTTAAGTCTAAGCTTGAAAAGATTTACTAAATAATTAAAAGGACAAAGCCTAAATATATATTGGCAATATTTTTTTTTTAATTTAAGGTGACCCAGGGATTGAACCCAGGTCTCCTGCATTGCAGGCAGATTCTCTACCATCTGAACCATCACGGAAGTCCTAAATTAGAAGAAACTATGTTAAAAGGCGGAGAAAGCAATGGCACCCCACCCCAGTACTCTTGCCTGGAAAATCCCATAGATGGAGGACCCTGGTGGGCTGCAGTCCATGGC